>JAWQFJ010026029.1:0-12368 GCA_034096865.1 Theodoxus fluviatilis | reverse complement strand
TCTCTCTCTCTCTCTCTCTCTCTCTCCATCTTCCTTCTGATGTTACTCGAGATGGCCTCGTCCTGCTTGGTCAACCAGCACCACTATCTGCTCGAAGCTTTATTGATGGGGCAGAGAACTCTACAAAGATTTAATTTCCGATAAGTCGCAAAAGCCTGTATGCCGTGTTGGGGATCTCATAATCCTGGACTGGGTGAATCAAGGTCTTCAAGGAGATCGGACACGAAGCCTTTCTGGATAGAAGAAATTCGGCTGGCAATGTGAAGAACCTCACAGTGAAAATTCAAAGGTCAACTGCAGCCAGAACTTTTCTTAACTCAGTTCAGACATGTCGTATTCCTGGGTGCAACATACGGTCTTCTTCAGCCGGAAGTGTGTGTGTGTATGTATGTGTGTGTGTGATGTGTGTGTGTGTGTGTGTGTGTCTGTGTGTGTGTCTGTGTGTGTGTCTGTGTGTGTGTGTGTCTGTGTGTGTGTGTGTCTGTATAGACATGCGCAGTTGTTTTCTCGTTCTGCAAGGGTTGCATGCACTGAAGGTAGGAATAAAATACTTCAGTAATGTTCAATATCGGACAAACCTTTGAAAGCCAATACATACCGAGAAGGACTGTAAACGTTTAATGCCATTTGATGGGCTTGTAAAGGTCAGCTGGCAACATCGATCTCTGGAAGACCATCACACATGGGCAGAGAGCGTTCGATAAAAAGGAGATATCGCTGACTGAAGACAAAGGAGACAAGACAGAGATGGCACACAGTAGTGCGATGAACCCCTGCATGCGGCCATGAGCCAGCATCGGGTCGGTCTCCACCCCATGGAGAGGAGTTGGTGATGGCACCTGTCTGTGTGCGTCTTGTTTATCTGACACTCTTTGTTGTCAGATGCCAGTGAAGAGTTGATCAAGCGGCCCAGTGATCAGGGGGTAAAGTGTAAAGCGCTTCGAGACCCAGACATGGGTGATGCGTCGCTGTATAAAACCACATCTTTACGTTGAACGTTTTCGTCTTTGTGTTTACCATGTAAGTTTGATATATCGTTTCCTCTTGTTTCTGCCTCCAGATGCGCAACTGCTTCATGGAGGCTGGAACTGATCATCCATTAAAGAGACCACTGTGCATGCACATAAAATACCAATAGAAGATGCTCCTCTCCTTCTGCAGCAAAGATCATCGTCACTCTTAGACAAGGTACCTACTCCATGACCTTTAAAGGCTGTTCCTAACTGGGCGAACTTTCAACCCGTGGACGAGGTTCGGAGGGATCGGCGAACTAGGTTCGCGCGCCGTAGTTTCTTAACTGAACGAACTCTCGATTCGCGAACCAGCTTCGGAAAGCTCCAGGAACCAGGTTTGAGGTTTCCCGAGTACGTAGTGGGGACCATCCCGAATCTTCGCTCTGATTGGCTGGTCAGGGAGAGCTCTTTCGCGATTTGAGGCGTGTTGTTTTGTTTATATCAAGCTAACAAATGGCGTCCGCCATTTTTTTCTTCAGTTCGCATGCAAACCGCTCAGTCGTAACACTGCTGACGCACATTCTGAGAAACCAAACCCCCAATCAGTATCAGTTTCTCAAAGCTACACGTAGAATACATGAATATCATATGTAAATCGCTACAGTATTTAAATCAAAATGTGGGTCGAAGTAGCTTGGCCAAGTTCGGGCAGTTTGGTTCGGGCATTGACGTATGCATATCATTACAGTCAGTGACGTATGCATATCATTACAGTCAGTGACGTATGCATATCATTACAGTCAGATAGGAAACAAAATCTGGGTTCGTCTGAACCACGGGACTTCGAACACGTTCGCAGGCGATCTATTCGTACGCAATACATTTTTCGCCCAAAAAAGTTCACGAACTAAGTCGTTCGTCCAGTTCAAAACGGACATGGATATTCCTGATCCTCATCCCCATTTAAATCCTTAATTCCCTACTCTCTACACATTCATTAACACCGAACGACTCCTCTTTGATATTGCAAGTATAACCTCTTGAAGAGCGAATCAACTACGTCGACCTCTCCAGTGTTCCGAACCCGCCAGCCTTCCAGCCACGGGACCCTGCTGCCAATATGTGATTACGCTGCTCTGCTCATTGGGTTTGGTAAAACAAGATATTGATGTGTACTTGATCGCAGCCGTCCAGATTTCCCACGGGCTTGACGAAACCAATTTCCATTCCGCATCGAGAATTTCGGTGAGATTTCCTGGCGATCTGAAGAGAGCGTGAGATTGAATTTTGCAATAAGAATAGACACTGGAGTGATTTTGTGCAATGAGAGATGATGCCGCCAGTCCCTGCAGATTTTTTTAACAGATGCAAAGCGGCCTGATTGCCGCGATAGGACACTGATCACATGTTTGTAAAGAAATGGAAACATATCGAATTACACCATGAAAATAATAAAAAAGAATAACTACAGTGATGAATGAACTGATTTCGACAAATTTCAGGTTATGCACGAGAAAGCTCTGTTTTTATACACTGAACCGAAAATGTCCTTGGAGATTTACAAAAAGATATCGGTGAACGTGTTCAAGAATCTCAATAACTTTGCGGAATTGAGGTCAATGGCGTGGCAATTTAAAGCCATTGCAATACATCACCCTGGTCGTCAGCCTTTTACATTAACAGTCTCGTAACCGCTGAGTTAGACCGTATCTCCCTGACCTTTCCTTGCTTCAGACTCTTTCCACGTCGGCAAAACCCGTGGGCCTCCGAGGCGCCAGAGAAATATTTCCTTCAGCTCAAAATCCCACTCGATGAAGAGGCGACATGAACACAGCGGCGGAAAGGATTCCCGCCCTGCCAGAATGAGCTAGCTACATGCAATGCTAATGCCATCGCCATCTCGCCCACAAGACTCGAAGCAGCATCTCTCCAGGGGAATTATTCTACTGTGTCTCCATGGGGGCAGCGTGGCTGGAGGTTCGGTTCTTTGGAATGGCCGTGAGACTTTGACCAAGAAAGTTGTTTCCACTCCATATCCATCAGCTCCCACATACACGCATCCTGTTCACGAGGTAACGAGATACGCCTGCCAAAAATGTTTACGTCTACATGAGTTTATTGAAATTGTGAGAATATAAATGCATGGCGAGGTTCAGTGAGGGACGTAAGATGGTAAAGTCTCGTATTATTTCATGTTTCCAAAAGCTCGAACAACAGCGAAAAAAGATCATCCGAGGACAGAGAAATGTGCAATTATGACTTTTACAAGCAATCTGTACGGGACCGTAAAAAGAAATCAAAGAATAAAGATGGCGGACTCAAATTCAAGACGTAAAAATAATCTTGATCTAGCGCCTGGAAGACAAGGCAAAACCCATGGCGCAGTCAAAATGCGCGAGGAACCCATCATAAGGTTGGAGCGCCGTCTACATGCAGCGAAGCCCAAGAATTCCTCACAGAGATCACGGCCCCAGTGGCACTCCCTCCTGGCGCCAGCGTGAGCCGAGGGCGACGTGGTGCCTCCTGTGTCCTGAATGCATTTGAAGGCCCGATCTTTTTCTCCTCGCGTCGCCCGAGGTAATTGAGATGAGTTTCACATCGTACATTGCTCTACTTCATTTTGCCGGGGTCGACAAACAAGGAGATCTCACCCGCGAAACGAGATCATTGGCGTTGCGTTGAAGAACCCGCTCATCGCCGGCGCGAAGGAGAAGCGAATAGGAGACAGACTGGTAAAAGTGGAAGGTAAGAAAAAAACCCGAACGATGAGATCGATGGCATTGCAGATGTTCTTCAATGGTGCCGGGTGCAAAGAGTCAGAGGGAATGAAAATTCAATGGTTTATCACAGCTACGAACAAGTGCTTTCAAATTTTTTTTTCGGCGATTCATCACAAATCTGCGCCGATTATACCATTCAGCTGATGGAATTACCAGATTTGGAGGGGTTCCTTCCGAATTTTTTTTAAATATAAGTTTTTCGAAACGTCATTTTTTAAAGCTAATAAAATTTTAACATCATTCTTGATGAAAAGAATCTTCTATCTGGATTATCAATCAATGTATTTATGTTATACTGCAGCCATGGATTTATTCAGTTAACAACTTTAACATTTTTTTCTTCTCAACTCTGCTCTTCTAGCAAGAAGGAGAAAAACTGTTCCCTGATAGGACGCAGTCTGAGGTACTCGCTCTAAACTTGAGAGATATTTTTTTCCAATTCCATAATTAGCGCTTTCACTATCACTTAGTTCACTTCACCATTCATCAATGTCTACAAACTTCTCCACACTTGAATAGATCGCTCAGCAAGCATCTACACACCTTCGGCCAGTGATCTTAGGTGAGGGTCGAGATTACTCAAAATACAATGAATAAGTTCAATAAGTGCATAGGTTACAGGAAATTCACATGCTGATCATGGAGGAGCATACATCATCATCATCATCATCATCATCATCATCATCATCATCATCATCATCATCATCATCATCATCATCGTCATCATCATCACCATCACCATCATCATCTCCACTGCTTATATTGCACTGCACCGAAGAGATCGATCATAGCGCACAGATGAAACGCATGAACTAAATGCTTGTTCAAATAAATATTAGCAAATATCTTTAGTTTTATTCTGAAGTCACTTGGAGAAGAGCATTTCCTCAATGAATCCGGAAGAGAGTTTCACACAGCAGGGCCAGCTGATGAAAAGGCATTCAGTCCACAGGACGTCTTGCCTGATATATCACACAAACACACACACACACACACACACACACAAACACACACACACACATACACACACGCACACACACACACACATTCACCCACACACATACACACACAAACACACACACACACACACACACACAACACACACACACACACACAAACAAACACACACACAAACAAACACACACATATAAATTCTGTATGGAGCACCAATTTTAGCTACAAGCTATCGCTATCCTCAAATAAAATATATGTACCATGTTGTCAAGTTGGAGCTGTCGGAATGAAGTAAATGTGGAATCGAGCCCTTATCATTTTCGGAGGTAAAACACAGTTGACTCAGTCTGGCCTTGAGCTCTTGGTGCAGAGTACACAGTGACAGGCACGACAAAGAGGCCGAGGTATCAGAGGTCTGAGATACCAATATGGTTACATATTGCTGTTTTAAAATCCTTCTCATTAACCATCAATAGTATAACATACAGAGCCGAAACCCTGAGTGGGACAGACAGGAAAAATGTAGAACCATAGGCGGGGACTGAACCCGCGACCTTTCGGTTAGCGCCCGAAATCCTCCTCATTAACCACCAATACACATTGTTGTATACATTGTGTTGCAAACATCTGTAAGGAATTAAAAAACATTTCTGTTTACTGAGATACTCTTTTTGTCTCCTTTGTTTTGGCTTCCTTTTCTTTGAAGTTTCACACACACACACACACACACACACACACACACACACACACACACACACACACACACACACACACACACAGTGTACCTTGTCTTCTGATTACATCTTCTTATTCTGTTTCGTGCTTGATATTCGTGTTTATGACTTGATGTGAAACCAATTGACTTTAACTTGTTATTCTTGTAAATATGCCACATAGTTAAGTCAAATAAATGCATGTATTTCTTTTTTTAAACTCAGGTAATAACCTTGTATTAGTTTGTAATAACATAGCATGTATTGTTCTTCATGTCGGGTTTTTCTCATGTATTTGGTGTACACACCACATTCTGCTACAGCAGTAGATAAAATGTGTTGTGTTGTGTTGTGTTGTGTTGTGTTGGTCAATGCATCAGTCATTTGGTTTACTGCAGTCACGTCAGAAGACGTCATAGAAATAGGTCTTAGAAACGGTCAAGAATGGATCAAAGTTGCCCCGATTTTTCCATGCATGGCCTCACTGGACTGCAGCCGAAAGATACACTGATGACACTGGATTTATATCTCTGTGACCACTCCATATTCCATCACAGACATAATTTATTCTCAAAGAATATTCATGAAGTCTGTCGCATTTTACCTTTCGCACAAAGTTTCTCTGATAAGACCACGCCCATATCACATTCACCAATCAAACACATCACCCTTAATCTCTCTCATCGTATCAATCGTAGGCCACTCAATTCACCTTGGAGACGTTCCAGATATCACTTCCATGTATCTCAGAAACCTTGTCATCATATCTTATCATCAGACTCGCCCGCGGCTTCGCACTTGATTAATCGCACGACAAGGTTCTACTACCCGGGTCATGTTTACGAGTTCGGGACGAGAGAAACCGTGAACAGGGTATCGGCGCCCTCTTGCTTTACCCTTCAGTCACGGGAGTGCAATGACCGGTAGATGACCGGAGAAATTAAATCAGGGAATAAAATTGGCCGACGACACGGGAGCCAGAAGCCAGCGGGCGGAGAGGGACGCAGATCGATAGACTGTGATCGAAGCGACGCAGGTGGCCCCGAGGAGTCCATCAGGAATACGTTGGCCATTCACTCGGGTCTTGGCCTCAGGACAAACAGCGGGGAAGGAGAGGCGGCGGATTTAGGACAGAGCGAAGCCCAGCTTGTAACATCAAAGTACCCCCAATGTCAATAGGCTGGACAAAGTCATCGAAGTCAGGCGAGGAGCAATGGGTGGAAGTGGTGTGCTGACTTATTATGTGAATGCGTCAGCAGTTGGACAAAAAGATCTGTTATGGATGAGGAAGCTTTGATAGGTTGTGATGGATTTACAAATGGCCAACACTAAACCTGTGCTCGAATTCAAAGAGGGATTTGATTGCTTACGAGTATAAGTATTCTCTCTCCAATTTTGCTTGTTGGATTGACAAAATGTCGAAGATTTATCGGAACATGTGGAGCCAAGAAGAACCAGTGTATGTGAGTGACACGTATTATTAACGAGCATTGAGCGTTTGTCTTTACCAAAATCTAGTTTCGAGGCGCGCACATACACACACACACAAACACACACACACACACACACACTCACACACACACATACACACAAACACACACACACACACACACAAACACACAAACACACACACACACACACACACACTCACTCACATACACACACACACATACACGCACACACACACACACACACACACACACATACACACACACACATACACACACACACACACATACACGCACGCGCACACACACACACCCACACACACTCACACACACACATACACACACACACATACACGCACGCACACACACACACCCACACACACTCACACACACACATACACACACACACACAACACATTAATATTCATTAGTATCCTCAATGGCTGTATATGCAGTGCGCATAGGGGCTTTTATAGCGATCACGTGCATGGATGCGTGCATCAGCGTGCGTGTGTAGGAGGGTGCATACATGCGTGCGTTCGTGTGTGCATACTCGAGTCTGTGTGCGTGAGCTTGCGTACGTGCTCAATAGCCTGACATAACCTACAGAGGCTGACATGCGGCGAAATTCCGTCCATCCATCCATCCGTCCGTCCGTCCATCCATCCATCCATCCGTCCGTCCATCCGTCCATTCGTCCGTCCATCCATTCGTCCGTCCATCCGTCCGTCCGTTCATCCATCCATCCATATATTCATCCATCCGTCCGTCCGTCCATCCGTCCATCTATCCATCCGTCCATCCATCCATCCATCCATCCATCCATCCATCCATCCATCCATCCATCCATCCATCCATCCATCCATCCATCCGTCCGTCCGTCCGTCCATCCATCCGTCCGTCCATCCGTCCGTCCATCCGTCCGTCCGTCCGTTCATCCATCCATCCATCCATCCATCCATCCGTCCATCCACCCGTCCATCCGTCCGTCCATCCGTTCGTCCAGCCATCCGTCCATCCATCTGTCCATCAATCCATCCATTCGTCCATCCATCCGTCCGTCCATCCATCCATCCATCCGTCCGTCCGTCCGTCCATCCATCCATCCAACCGTCCATCCATCCGTCCTTCCGTTCGTCCATCCGTCCATCCATCCGTCCATCCGTCCGTCCGTGCGTCTGCCCGTCCGTCCGTCCGTCCATCCATAGCATCGCCATTGTCATCATCGTCGTTATCGTCATCGTCATCATCATCATCATCATCATCATCATCATCATCATCGTCGTCGTCATCATCATAACTATCATCATCATCGTCATCTTCATCTCACACATTGGTAATTATGTCGACAAACAATACTTCCAACTGGATTGTAGGCAGCGAACACACGTAAAATAGAAAAGAAATGAATAGAAATGGAAAACCTTTTCCAGTTCTGAATATCTGAAATGTTGCCTGATCTGTCAGACACCGTGCACTGAGTTACAGACACTGCCAAGATGAAAGAATCCGGTTAAAGCTGCTTTGAGTGGAAACTGCCTCGAAGCAAGATGATTTTTGCAATCCCCAGCTTCCTTTCACTGAGAGCCGACAGTCCTTGTCCTGGGGTGACAACGCTCCGGCAGCTTCTGTCGCCATTTTGCCATGCCGTGTCCACGCGTACTCGGTGGCGCTGCATGCTGGCACGAGTTTAATGGACGTGAGCCTGAGGGTTTCCACAGCACCACGCAGCCACACGTGATCTCTCCAGATTCGACCTTTCAGATCCGCTACATTCAGAAGTTTTACTGCGACCCGATTGGCCAAGTTCTCTTCATTCCTGAGGCTTCAGTTTTGATTACAAGTCCCAGAGTTTGTTCGTGGGTACACGTCAATGCACGACGCGTTGAAGATGTCAACCGTCGGATTTGCAATGCAAGTAATAAATAACCTGGCAGGCAAGTCGAGCACTCAGAGAGGAAACAAAACAAGAAATAGAGTTTTATGTCAGAAGTAAACTGGTACAATGATGGTGGTGGTGGCGGTAGTAGTGGTGGTGGCAGTACTAGTAGTGGCGGCGGTATCAGTGGTGGTGGTGGTGATTAGATGAATTTTTCAGGACGAACAAACATATCCGCCAACCTAAAACGAAACTAATATTTCAGAGAGAGAGAGAGAGAGAGAGAGAGAGAGAGAGAGAGAGAGAGAGAGAGAGAGAGAGAGAGAGAGAGAGAGAGAGAGAGATTAAGACGACTTTAGTTATATAAATCTGTACAACGAGTTTTCATGCTCCTGTAGATGTCGGTGATTGTTGTTTTTTATTTGTCCTGTTTGTTTCGTTTTCTTTAATTTTAATCATTTAAAAAAGCTTTTTATTTTGTTTCATTTAATTTTCCTGATCAAAAGAGGATTATATTTTTTTAAGATGTATTCATCTTACAGTGTACCTCTAACTAAAAACAAAACAATGACAGCGGTTTTCTCCTGCTCGCTTTTTGTATTAATCAGTCCACCTCCATTCAGCAAGATACAACCACTCTACGCAGACAGACTTTGGAACGATGTAGGCGAAAGAACAGTTTCTCTGCAGACGAAATACTTTTCTGATGGAGTGACATGACTATACTTCTGTCAGCAGCAGAAGCCACTTATGGGGCAGAGAGCGTCAGAGCAGATAAAGAGACCGAGCTCAGCATTGCAAACGTGCCAGATGTAATTTTATTTCTCCAGGTCTAAATAGATATGTGCTTCTCATCTTTCTCAGGCGAATGATTCAGCTGACAGCCCATTTTCTCGCCAGGCAGTGAAACCAAGAAAGCATGTAGGTTATGTAATTGCAAAGGCAGTAAAAAAAACTCTAAAATTGACAGGCGGAACCGCCATGGCTGAACACTGTTTGAAGCAGCAACACGATAACCTTTTCAGACGATAAGTCCACAAAGCATAAGGATTAGTGTTGATGATACCATGATTCTCGTGCAAGTATGTTGCGAACCACAAAAATACAATCCTTGTGTGTATTTGCTCGACCAGGTTAGAACAGCAGGATTGGTTCCCTTCTCCGAATCGTCATATTTGTTTTTTCCTTAACGACGGTAACCTTTCCATGCTGACATGAACGAAACTAGATGTTTAGAACAACCGAAAGGTCGCGGGTTCAGTCCCCGCCTGTGATCATACTTTTTTTTCCTGTCTGTCCCACGCAGGGCTTCGGCTCTGTGTGTTTACAATATAGATTTCTAAAACAATATATGCCTAGAGCAAAGAGAACAGGTTATTTGTACTTGATATGCAGCGAATACGCCCTGAAAGCCCAACAAGTAGCTTAGTACATTCTCTACACCCAACTAAGAATGCCAGGTATTGTCATCTTCACATTGATACCAACGGGTGTAACATAAAACCTTTTTGCAGTTTAAAATTCAGTAAGAAATTTGTACAGAGGAAGCGGTCGTGTAACAAACATGACGCGAACAAGAACTAAATAGTTTAAACAACATATGCTTTGAGCAAATATTTCGGGGTACCTGTACTTAACTGACAGCAAATCAACTCTTAAATTCCAACGAGTGGCCAAGTAAAATTCCACAAGAAAAAAATTCCCTTCGAGAAAAAAAGAGAGCGGATGAAATACAGATCATTAACCCAAAAAACATACATCTACTACCTTTAACGATGATAAACCCAAATATTGTCAATTTCAATTTGATATCAACGGGAGTAACATGAAACAATTGTGCATTTTGATACTGGTGTAACATGAAACCAATGTGCAGGTTGATTCTAAATGAGGAATTTGTACAGACAAAGCGAGTCTTGTTATTAACATTACGCAGGGATCAGCGTCGTGAATTGATGGAACGTGATGGAACTAATCCGTCCATAATATTCAAAAGGAATATTGATGAGGTCACACGAGAGGCTTGTGGGATAGTGTCATATCCTAGACCGTAGAGTATCCTAAAACGTAGAGCGTGACCTACTTGCATATTATTAACATGACGAAATATGGGTTTTCATCGTTTTCTTTCACCTTATTACCCGATCAAATGGTACTTTCTTCTAGATATGTTTGTGTAATCACACAAAGCAAAGACTAAAATCTTTGGGTCCGGGTTTTCATAAAACGCTCACTGTTACAACCGGCTAATCACAGTTAAGATAACAAGAGTAGGCGGGGTAAAGTCATCTCTGCTGGGCATTGTCCATTCAGAAGATTTGGCGGGTGAACACGTCATGTTAATAATATGCAAGTAGGTCACGGTCTACGTTTTAGGATACTCTACGGTCAAGGATATGACAATAGCACTGTGTTCCCTGACATACGCCGTTAAAGTAGTTTTAAGACTAGTTTGCACAAAACTCATAACTTACTTTTGTTGAGGCAATAAACAAGCGTTTATTCGATAAAATATCATGTTTGCGTTCAAATGGAAACAAGTTTTGACACCTGAATGATTTATGTAAAAAGTGGAAAAAAATAATATCCAGAAAGAGCTATTTTTGGCCCAATGCTGTAATGCGAAGGGTCAAGTCTATTACGCATTCATCGCGAATTACGCCAGTCACTGACTCTGGTTTACAGAATGGTAAACCGATGGCTTGAAACAATACAGACATGTATACGCATTACTTCGGTCACGACGTTTTGTTTTTTATGGCAGGGATTACGGCACAGTAGGAAACAACTAGAACCCCATTCTTGGGAGTCTAGAACAACACCTTTTATACATTTGCCCATTTCTTTAACATCTTTTGTGTAAAAATCATGCATATCATGGACGGTATCTTTCCCTCTGCAAAACATGCCAAAAGTGGTTATCAGTCCGTTTCTTCATATTTCATATGCATCGATGGAGTTGGAATCTTGGGAAAGTGCAAAAACGAGAAACCAATTACCAAAAACCGTCCTGGCTGCGTTCATTCAATTATGTGTGCGTGGAAAGATCAATATTGTTGGTTATTTGCAGCAGTCAAACAATGTTTGCCTCGCTCTGAAGGTCAAGATGCTATTTCCGCCCCGCACCCACTTGATTTGTCTAAAGCAATTGAGACAGGGGAAAAAAATCCTCGCTCAGAATTTTTAAAATCTCTATCTTAATAGGCATAACTTTAAATTGGGAAGTTGCTGATGCCAAAAATAGCATGGCTTTTGCACAAACATAGAAATACTATTTTTGGTAACGTTACTTCGCGTGTCTTCAAAACATCAACATTATTTTTACATTTCAAAGGTTTCAACCTTTCTGCATCAGCTCGTTTCCGAGAGCAAGTATCAAGAAAAGTATGAAAGTTTAAATTTGATGTTGCAATAGTAGTGCAATCGCAATGCAGTCTAGCACATAATTATCTCGCGACAGACTGACACAAAACAACCTTGCAAATTATGATGTATGTGTCTGTTCTTCAAAACGGGTACACATGCCAACTTCAATGAGACTTTTGTTTAAGGTGGGTTTTTTAAAAATTAAAACTTACACCAGACAACAACATCCCGAGAAAAAAAAGTCATACATTTATATTCTAAGTTTTAATCTGAAG
>JAWQFJ010026028.1:7500-35071 GCA_034096865.1 Theodoxus fluviatilis | reverse complement strand
TAAAAAACAGCCATTTTTCACATTTTCCCAATTTCTCTGAAGTTTTTGAGATTGGATACCTGACCTATATATGGTATATAGGGCAAAGTAATCCCTATCTTTTGATACCAGGTTGATTGACCTTGCTTCAAGGTCAAGGTCACAGGAGGTCTTTAAAGTTGGATTGTATAGATATTTTGAAGTGACCTTGACCCTGAACTATGGAAGATAACTCTTCCAAACTTCATAACATTGTAGTACACATGTTATACTTTCATCATGAGACACATTTGGTCACATATCAAGGTCAAGGTCACGTTGACCCTTATGAAATGTGACCAAAATGGGGTAGTGAACCACTAAAAGTGACCATATCTCATGGTAGAAAGTGCCAATAAGCACCATTGTGCTTCATATGTCTTGAATTAACAGCCTTGTGTTGCATGACCTTGGATGACCTTGACCTTGGGTCAAGGTCACATGTATTTTGGTAGGAAAACTGTGTAAAGCATTTCTTAGTGTATGATGTCATTGGTAGGTTTAGTTGTTTGACCTTGACCTTGAAGGTCACCTGAAGGTCAAAGTCATGTAAAGGTCAAGGTCAAGCATGTGAGTTGCATGGGCTTTGCCCTTCTTGTTTACGTTTTGGTGTTGCAAAGAAGGCAAGGGACGGAACTCTGTCCCGACTCAAGGGAAGTTTTGGCATGTGTGACGTCATCATTTGACATCGAATAACGTGACGTAATTTCGAGGAGATTGGACATTGGTGAAGGAGAAAGAAGGATTTTTTATCCCTCCAGGTTTACTGGAGGTCCTCCCAGTTTTATGGATTAGCTCACTCGGTAGCGCGTCGAATTTTTTTTTTTTTGTCGCTGGGACATGCTTGGTTGTAGGGGATGCGTGTACAGGCTCGAATCTGCACAGAAGCTTCTTTTTTTTAATGTGTGTATGGTATGAGAGAGAGAGAGAGAGAGAGAGAGAGAGAGAGAGAGAGAGCCACCCCACCCGTTGTTGTATACGTGAGAGGTTGCAGGTTCGAACCTTACTTTTTTTCTCTCTTTTCTCGAGAGGTTGCGGGTTCAAACCCGATCTTTTGTTGTTGTTGTTGTTGTTTTTTAATGCCAAAACATGGAGGTTCAGTGCCAGAGGTTTTTTTTGGGGGGGGGATTATAAACGCAATGAACTTGCCTGTCAAGGGAAGGTATGTGCGTAAATAAACTATATTATCCCTCCAGTTTTACGGGAGATCCTCGCAGCTTTATCCCTCCAGGTTTACTGGAGGTCCTCACAGCTTTATCTGTCTGTCTGTCTGTCTGTCTGTCTGTGTGTGTGTGTGTGTGTGTGTGTGTGTGTGTGTGTGTGTGTGTGTGTGTGTGTGTGTGTGTGTCAGTCCCGACTTAACGGCTGATATCTCAAAAACTACTGGACGGATTTCCTTGACATTTTACACACTTACTGGAAGTTAGGCCCGATTGAATGTATCAAATTTTCAGAATCGAGGTTTGAAAAAAAAGTGACTTTTTTACGTTTTGGAGTTGCAAAGAAGGCAAGGGACGGAACTCTGTCCTGACTCAAGGGAAGTTTTGGCATGTGTGACGTGATCATTTGACATCGAATAACGTGACGTAATTTCGAGGAGATTGGACATTGGTGAAGGAGAAAGAAGGATTTTTTTATCCCTCCAGGTTTGCTGGAGGTTCTCACAGCTTTATAGATTAGCTCACTCGGTAGCGCGTCGAATATTTTTTTGTCACTGGGACATGCTTGGTTGTAGGGAATGCGCGTACGGGTTCGAATCCGCACAGAAGCTTCTTTTTTATGTGTGTATGGTATTAGAGAGAGAGAGAGAGAGAGAGCCACCCCACCCGTTGTTGTTCACGTGAGAGGTTGTTGGTTCGAACCTTACTTTTTCCCCCCTCTTTTCTCGAGAGGTTGTGGGTTCGAATCCAATCTTTTTTTGTTGTTGTTTTAATGCCAAAGCCTGGAGGTTCAGCGCCAGCGGTTTTTATCCCTCCAGGTTTACTGGAGGTCCTTACAGCTTTATGGATTAGCTCACTCGGTAGCGAGTCGAATATTTTTTGTCGCTGGGACATGCTTGGTTGTAGGGGATGCGCGTACAGGTTCGAATCCGCACAGAAGCTTTTTTTTGTTAATGTGTGTATGGTATTCGAGAGAGAGAGAGAGCCACCCCACCCGCTGTTGTACACGTGAGAGGTTGTGGGTTCGAACCTTACTTCCCCCCCCCCCCCCCTCTTTTCTTGAGAGGTTGGAGGTTCGAACCCGATCTTTGTTGTTGTTGTTTTTTTAATGCCAAAACCTGGAGGTTCAGCGCCAGCGGTTTTTATCTGTCTGTCAGTCCTGACTTAACGTCTGATATCTCAAAAACTACCGGACGGATTTCGTTGACATTTTGCACATTTACTGGAAGTTAGGTCCCATTGAATGCATCAAATTTTGAGAATAGAGGTTTGAAAAATAAGTGACTTTTGTACGTTTTGGTGTTACCAAGAAAACGCTACAACAGAGTCTGAATGCAAAATGTGTGACGTGATCATTTGACGTCGAATAACGTGACGTAATTTCTATGAGATTGGTGAAGGAGAAAGAAGGAATTTTTTATCCCTCCAGGTTTACTGGAGGTCCTCACAGCTTTATTGTGTGTGTTTTTTAATGCCAAAACCTGGAGGTTCAGCGCCAGCGGTTATTATTATTATTATTATTATTATTATTATTATTATTATTATTATTATTATTATTATTATTATTATTATTATTATTATTATTATTATTAATTCCAGTGCTTCTTGGAGTGGAGGGCAAATTCAGACTGGAGGAAATCCGTTGGAGACGAAGTGGTCTGCTGCAGTCGAGACGGCTGTTCACAAGGCAGCCCGTTCTCTAGGGTCTGTGCTTTCACATCAGCAGGACCTTGAAATCCCTTTACTTAAGGCTTAATAGCTTGAAACACCTGCTTTGAAGAGGTGTTTTAATTGTGCAATTCAAAACGTGTGGTCAAGCTTGTCGTTCTAATCGAGACAATCTTCAGTTCCACTCTATCCGTCTCGATGGCGCATTGTGAGTTTGGAAAGGGCGATATGATGGGTGCCTGGAGCCGTGGCCACTTCTGCTGCCTGCCTCCCTTGGGAAGTCTGGCTTCGGGTAGTACTATAGATCGCAATCCCCCGCAAACCCCGTGCAATCCCCTGAAATGCCCCGCAATCCCCCCGCAATATGAGTTATTATGTATTTGTTTGTTTTTTGCATGGTTTTTGTTTGAACTGAATAAAAAAGTCTTTTACATTTTAGTTCATCTTGTTGTTGATTTGAGTGAGTGAGTGAGTGAGTGACTCAAACAAGAAAAATCCCCCCCGCAATATGAGTTATTATAAGTATTTGTTTGTTTTTTTGTTTTTGTGAGAACGGACATTTATAAACGTCGTTTAGCTTAAGATTACACCCGAATCACGCGGACCGTTAAGGTGCATGGAGTACAGTACCGCCGAGCAAGACGTTTGTCACAAAACATTGTGTACAAAGCTAGTTTTACCTGACGCCATGAACACGATGCATTTAAAATGGAGTTTTGTTATGTAAACACTGTTCAGATTAAATTGCTTTATTTTTGTAAACGAGAAAATGCGTGTCGACGTTCGCCAGGGTTTCACGAGTTTGGTGGGGAAAGTGCGCTTTGAGGCTCGAGCGAGAGCGTAAAATCATGTCAACACAAACGATGGCAACATATGCTTCGGCGTGGATGCGTCGACCTGGATTCCATTTGAAAAATGTAGGAGCTTTCAGACCTATTGATGCATTCAACATACAGCTTCGATAAATTAATGCTGTTCATGGCTTACATTTTCTTTGGATGGGTCTCTAGTATCCCGAAATATAACGTTTTCTGTGCGAACCGGAGACACGTCCCACACGTCCGAACCGGAGACACGTCCCACACGTCCGCTATTGAATTGTGCAAATAGTTGGCTACTCAGCCGTGTAGTGATGATACAGAGCACCACTACATTTTGGTTGTTAGTGGCCAACTTAGGAGGTAACTACGCGTAGACAGCTTTCATGCACACCTTACTTCGCAATTTAGTAGCAAACTTCCGATTTAGTGGCCAACAACCGTGTAGTAAGTTCATATGCACCCCACCACTAAACTCTACGCAGAACGCGTTGCACAGTTTTCCCCAGCATTCATAGGTTCGATTGCAGGGTTCATCTTTTAGCCTATTTTTTTGCGGCAGCGATTGTCTGGTTATTCTATTCCTTTCTCGGCCGAGATAAGACGTTTTTGGGAACAACGTCAGAATTCGCGTCATCGAATAGCGTCAGAATTCGCGTCATAGAATTGCCGAGAGAATTGTGTTCATTATGGCGGTGTAATTATTTGTATTATAACCGTGGTGACTTTTGCGTAAAAGTCTAGATTCGAATACGAGTGTGTATTCGTGAGATTTCATAGGCCTGTGTGAGGTAAGCCATAAAAACCGCTGGTGCTGAACCTCCAGGTTTTGGAGAAAAAAAAGAAGATCGGGTTCGAACCCGCAGCCTCCGAGAAAAGAGGAGGAAAAAACGCACACACACACAAACACAAAAAACCAGGTCGGGTTCGAACCCACAACCCCTCGAAAAAAGAGAGAAAAAAGTTTCAGTGCAGAATCGAACCTGGTCATGCATGACCAAGAGCCCAATGCTCTACCAACTGTGCCATTGTAAACTTGTAGGTATGTGAAGCATTTATAACGACCTTCTCATAAACCCTCGTGGTTCGTATTTTGCACTGTAAATTGTAGAAAAATGGATGATAGCATGAACTGTTTGGTATTTCATACGGATCTAACCCATCAACGTCAATATTCTTTTCGTAGTATCGCATTTTGGCGTCTGCTGGTAGAGGTTCAACATATATCGAAGCGTTTTGCTGAAGTAGGAAAGATAACTCTGTTTGACTCGATTTCATTACGCTGAAATGGTCGTTGTCCCCAACATTTCCGGGTCAGGGATTGATTAAATCCAGGGCCGGATCTAGGGGGGGTGCTGGGGGTGCTCGAGCACCCCCCCCCCCCCCAAAAAAAAAAAAAAAAAAAAAAAACCTCCGTGGCAGCCGGGAGTTGGGGGAAGGAGGGAGGGGGGGGAGGGTGGTTGCTCAAATATGTTGATCTACTTCCCACCTCATCGGATATCGGCACACTTTGCTTGGTAGCAGAGACAGTATAGTTAGTAAAAAGCTTGGGAAGGAGGGGGGGGGGGGGGGGGGGCTAAAAGATGCTGGGCCCAGATGCTGTACTACTCTCCACTTGGTATAAGCACACTCTACTTGGCAGCCAAGGTAGCTGGGGAGGGAGGGGGGGGGGGGGTGCTGCTATAATTAAGATGCCTTCCTTTTGCTACTCGCACAGACAAATCAAACCCGGGCAGAGACAGGAAGAATCTGTGACCAAACAAAAACTCTTGGAAATGACCGCACTGCCAGATTGCACAGATTTGCACCATTTTTCTCCAAATTTTCCGGGGGGGCATGCCCCCGGACCCCCCTAGAGGGGCGTGCCTGCTTCGCAGGCACGCACTCGTGGCTTCGCCACTTCGATGAGAAGACCCTAAAACAATTTTAAGCACCCCCCCTCAAAAAACTTTGATCCGGCCCTGAAATCATCATATTTTTGTGACACTGAGACCAGACCATCAAAACAATTAGCACTAGGCCTTGAATCAAATCGTCGTACAAGATCTTACGTTGACTGCAAATGTACAACAGTGCCGCGTGATTGTGTCGACATTCAGTTAGTTCGCTGGGCGATTCCAGGCTTTTAACCAGCGAAGGCAACGATCTAGATGTAAGATGGTACATATACTTTACCGGTTTCACAAATGGAATGAATTTGACGCCAACACAGCGTAGTATCGCTTTTTTGCGTCTGCTGGTAGACGTTCATCATACAAAGAAGCCAAATGTTGTTTTGTGAACGTAGGAAAAGAGTTTGACCACTTTCTCTTCAAGCCTCGATTCTGAAAATTTGAAACATTCAATCGGACCTAACTTCCAGTTAGTGTGCAAAATCTCAAGGAAATCCGTCCAGTAGTTTTTGAGATATAAGCCGTGGAGTCGGGACAGACAGACAGACAGACAGACAGACAGACACACACACACACACACACACACACACACACACACACACACACACACACACACACACACACACAAGAATGTGTAGAGTTAACACGTGCAAAATGCGTGATAGCGTCATAAGTGCCTGACGACGTCATTCTTTCGGTTTCTGTGCCTTTGAATAATTCTGGGTTCGACTGATTTCTTTATGGATCTCGTCGGTGATGGCCAAGATTTCCTTTCGATGGAATCGAAACTTTCTGAACACCTCTTCATCATTAAATACTTCTAACGGGTGCCTTCGGTCTCGGAATACTCGGTTTTTCCTTAACAGATTGTCATGAATTCGTTTCTTAAGCACAATCGCTGCCATCTTGCCTCTCTCGATAACCCCGGTTTATCTATTTATCTTGCCGACTTCGGGAGAATAGTTTAACACTCTGCTTTGACGCGAGTTTAGGGCTAAATCGCCGTCATGAATAGGAGAATTTAAACCGAAGTCAAGATAAATCGGGGATAGGAGATAAATCGAGTGTTAAAAAGATAAATCGCCGTCTTGAATACGGGCCAAGAACAATAAAAATACAGCCAGAGAACTACCAGAATCGGCGATAGGCCCTGGACGCCTAAGCAAGCCGAAGAATTCTATTCTATTCTATTCTATTCACCCTTCTCAAAAATCTCCTCGCAAATGACGTCACGTTATTCGACGTCAAATGATCACGTCACAAATTTTGCAAAATGGAGTCTGTTGAATCGTTTTCATTGAAACACCAAAATGTAAAAAAGTCACTTTCTTTTCAAACCTCGATTCTGAAAATTTGATAATATTGAATGGGACCTAACTTCCAGTCAGTGTGCAAAATCTCAAGGAAATCCGTCCAGTAGTTTTTGAGATATAGGCCGTGGAGACGGGACAGACACACACACACACACAGACAGATAAAGTCTGTAGGACCTCCAGTAAACCTGGAGGGATAAAAACCGCTGGCGCTGAACCTCCAGGTTTTGGCATTTAAAAAAAGATCGGGTTCGAACCCGCAACCTCTCGAGAAAAGAGGGGGAAAACACACACACACATAAAAACACAAAAAACCACAACCTCTCGAAAAAAGAGAAGAAAAAAAAGTTTCAGCGCAGAATCAAACCTGGTCATGCATGACCAAGAGTCGAACGCTCTACCAGCTGAGCCATTAGAGAATTGCTATGACGGAGTGTTTGTAAAGCATGTAAATCCACTTCTAAGCTATCGGCCCAGGAACAATCAACCATATATTTTAAACATGATGGATAGGTTCAGGAAGCTCCTATTATGACATGTTTTGCTTTCCTTTGGCATGTCATAGACGCTGAATTAACACTCACACAGTCACACAGAGGAGGAAGTGTATTATAGATGTTCAACCCAGACATGTGCATTCGTACTCATTCAGTGATTCACGCACACACCGTGTGTGGTACTGCTACCGAGTACCGTCATTCTACAAGCAACGAGTCAATCCTGTTAACACGATTCATAACTGGTAGGTTTTTAGGCTAGATTCGCTTCGAAAAGTTGCAGAAAATCTGATGGTGGTAACAATCTGACGGTATAACAAGTTTTGACAAGGAAAAAACCAAGCAAGTAATCATTCTGACCGTTGTCAGCCATGTTCACCACGACAACGGCAGGATTCTAACGCATCATGAAGAAGGCTGAAATGGTCGGTGTCGGTGGTTGTTGTGACTCTTGACCGGTACTGTACTCCATGCACCTTAACGGTCCGTGTGATTCGGGTGTAATCTTAAGCTTAACGACGTTTATTGGCAGTATTACACCCGAATCACACAGAGCACAAACTTTGCGCAGCTGAGTGCGAGAATCTGGGTCACGTGTCGGCGTCTATTTTCATGGCTCGTGAGTGCCTGGCTAAAGTGCGTTAGAATCCTGCCCTTTTCACCCTCTGTTTGCAGAAGCTCCTAATCTCGCTGGAAACAAGATTTCATACTCTTGTCGTGGAACCAAACGACGAAAAGATTGACCTGATTTTTCAATACAAACACTGTATTCATTTTGTTGTTTAGACTGCAAGTGTAACTTTTCTGACTTGCGTTCCACTCAACACATTTTTCACCTAGTGGACATGTACTCGATTAATTGACTCGATTAAATTGAACTGATGTATTTGATATACATTTGTATTAATCCGGAAAAATTATGAAATCATACTTCATTCATTCGAGCATTAGTCTTGACAGCGTTCAGCGGACGAAGTAAACATCAATCTACTTCGACCATAACGTAAGTGCGAGTTGCAGACGAAACGACTAGGTACAAAACGTCCAGGATACAAACGACCCGCATCGTAAAAAATCTTTCTTTCTCCTTCACCAATGTTCTCCAAATTCACATATGAACAAAGACTTGTCAAGATGAGGCTCCCTAGTCTGTGCTACAGAAGAACTAGAGGTGACCTAATAGAAGTGTACAAGTATACGCACGGCATGTACCAGATTGGAGAGAATCTGTTTTCCTGCGATGACAATAGTGTCACAAGAGGTCACGCCTACAAGCTCAAGAAAAACCGATGCAATACGGCTTTACGACAGCATTTCTTCACCCAGCGAGTTATCAACATGTGGAACAGCCTCCCGAATAGCGTAGTCGAGGCACCGAGCCTGAACTCGTTCAAGAACAGAGTGGACAAGCATCTACAAGGATATATGTTCAAGCTGGAGGAACCACTGGCGCAGATGATGCACAGCAATTAGGCCTTTTTTCTCTCTTTTTCTTTATCTCACAAGTGTTATAGACTAGGCCTGGTAAAAGACCAGCTAGTATCCATAAGAACAATAAAAATACAGCCAGAGAACTACCAGAATCGGCGATAGGCCCTGGACGCCTAAGCAAGCCGAAGAATTCTATTCTATTCTATTCTATTCACCCTTCTCAAAAATCTCCTCGCAAATGACGTCACGTTATTCGACGTCAAATGATCACGTCACAGATTTTGCAAATGGAGTCTGTTGTATCGTTTTCATTGCAACACCAAAATGTAAAAAAGTCACTTTCTTTTCAAACCTCGATTCTGAAAATTTGATAATATTGAATGGGACCTAACTTCCAGTCAGTGTGCAAAATCTCAAGGAAATCCGTCCAGTAGTTTTTTACATGAAACATTTAGTTATCTCGATCGTCTGCTGGCGTAGTGGCTACGGTTCGATCGTGTTCGTCTGCTTGGTTCGTAGTGTTGATCATTATGAATGGTGTTTCTTGAAATAAGGTCAGTAAGCCTATATGTTAATTTATAACGCTAATATAACCCTGGGCTGTCTTAATTTATCAAAGCTGTATGTTGATTGCGTCAATAGGTCGTGAAATACATTTTACAAATCCAAGCTTCTCGTACTTCTATTTATAGCTGACGCGCGGACCTCAGCGGCACCAGGATAGATTATGAATACATTGTTGTCCTCGAACCTGCCTGCTGTTGACATCGTGTACAATGCTAGTATTGTCTGATGCTATGAAATACGTTCACCAGTAAAAGGTCCAACACATGGAGAGAGACAGACACAGACCTACACACCACAACACATGGAGACAGTCACAGACCTACACACCACAAAACACATGGAGACAGACAGTCACAGACCTACACACCATCTTTGAAGTGCTGCAAGAACAAAACAAAACAAACGAAATGTTTTCCCCCCTTTTTATTATCGATTCACTGCCATTAGGCCAAGCCAACAGACTACCAGTACCAAGTTGTTGCGCTTAAGTCAGGACAGACAGAACGAACGAACGAACTTTATTTTACAAGGGTAGTGAATTAGGCAGTATTGCCTTTCTTACTTACATTCAGCCCTTGAGGCAAAATATTCAAATGTGGTAAGAGAGAGAGAGAGAGAGAGAGAGAGAGAGAGAGACAGAGAGAGACAGAGAGAGACAGAGAGAGACAGAGAGAGACAGAGAGAGAGAGAGACAGAGAGAGACAGAGAGAGAGAGAGAGAGTGTGAGAGAGAGAGGGGGGGAGGGGAGCTGGGAAAAGGGGAGGAAGGGAAGAGAGAATGAGAGTAAGAGGGTGGGTGGGAGAGAGATCGAGAGAGAGAGAGAGAGAGAGAGAGAGAGAGAGAGAGAGAGAGAGACAGAGAGACAGAGAGAGAGACAGAGAGAGACAGAGAGAGAGAGTGAGAGTAGCCAAAAGTACTGATCAAAAGATCAGATAAAGGCCTCGCAGCCTAAGACATCTGAGGACATATCTATCTATCTAAATTAATTCTCCTATAAACTGTCCTCGCAAATGACGTCACGTTATTGATGACGTCGCACATGTTGGAATTTCGCCATTCCATCAAATTGCCTACCTCCCCAGGTGTTTCGAAATTTTCTCCTGGCATATAGAATCGAAATTGTACTTGCAAATGACGTAACGTTATTAATGACGTCAAATTTGGCTATTCCGTCAATTGTCATTTCAATCATTTTTCGACCGGTAATTTCGAGAATACGACCTTAAAAAAACCACTTTCTCTTCAAGCCTCGATTCTGAAAATTTGATACATTCAATCGGACCTAACTTCCAGTTAGTGTGCAAAATCTCAAGGAAATCCGTCCAGTAGTTTTTGAGATATAAGCCGTGGAGACGGGACAGACAGACACACACACAGACAGATAAAAACCGCTGGCGCTGAACCTCCAGGTTTTGGCATTTAAGAAAAGATTGGGTTCGAACCCGCAACCTCTCGAGAAAAGAGGTGGAAAACACACATAAAAACACAACAAAACCACAACCTCTCGAAAAAAGAGAAGAAAAAAAAAGTTTCAGCGCAGAATCAAACCTGGTCATGCATGACCAAGAGTCGAACGCTCTACCAGCTGAGCCATTAGAGAATTGCAATGACGGAGTGTTTGTAAAGCATGTAAATCCATTTCTAAGCTATCGGCCCAGGAACAATCAACCATATATTTTAAACATGATGGATAGGTTCAGGAAGCTCCTATTATGACATGCTTTGCTTTCCTTTGGCATGTCATAAACGCTGAATTAACACTCCGGCACCGGATCGGCAGCAAAAATACGCTTGACATCCACACGCAACGATTACACCGAGACCGCGCAATCGAGCGATTTTCACTTACGTGAAGCGAGGTCAGAATTTAGAGTTACGGCCCTTTTCAGAGCCATGGCAACAACGCTTCCACGTGTAGTCTATGCGTGAGACCTGCCTGTCGGATTTTAAAATATAGGAGCTTTCCCGACCTACTGATGCATTCAACATACAGCTTTGAGAAATTAATGCTGTTCATGGCTTACATTTTCTTTGGATGGGGTTTCTAGTATCCCGAAATACAGCGTTTTCTGTGCAAACATGCACGCAACGAAGCGGTGGTGCAGATTCTTTGCCGCGTACGTATATCTGCGTTGACCTGCATTCGATGTGTAAAAAGTTGAAACTTTCCCGACCTACTGATGCATTCAGCATACAGCCTTGATAAATTAATGCTGTTCATGGCTTAGTTCGGTCCCGGAAAATCCTGTTTCTTCGCAGAAAACGCCGTTGTCGTGCTCGGAGAAAAAAAATGGCCGCCGTAATATTATTTACACGCGTTTAGGCTCTATCGGACCTCGGAGGTGCGATAACTTTATACGCGAAAATTCGTATAGGATAGGCCGTAACTCTAAATTCTGACCTCGCTTCACGTAAGTGAAAATCGCTCGATTGCGCGGTCTCGGTGTAATCGTTGCGTGTGGATGTCAAGCGTATTTTTGCTGCCGATCCGGTGCCGGATCGAGAGCAAAATCTGCTTGCAAACGGGTATGTATATAGGCGCCTTAAAATCCCCCTTCCTTCCCGGTCTTAAAAAAGTTTGGAAACCCCCCCCCAAAAAAAATGAACTGATCCGCCCCTGAGGATAAACGCGATTAGTCCACTAAACGGACCGACGTGCATACAGGCCCTGGACGCCTAAGCAAGCCGAAGAATTCTATTCTATTCTATTCTATTCACCCTCCTTCAAAAATCTCCTCGCAAATGACGTCACATTATTCGACGTCAAATGATAACGTCACAGATTTTGCAAAATGGAGTCTGTTGAATCGTTTTCATTGAAACACCAAAATGTGAAAAAGTCACTTTCTTTTCAAACCTCGATTCTGAAAATTTGATAATATTGAATGGGACCTAACTTCCAGTCAGTGTGCAAAATCTCAAGGAAATCCGTCCAGTAGTTTTTGAGATATAAGCCGTGGAGACGGGACAGACACACACACACACACACACACACACACACAGACAGACTAATAAAGTCTGTAGGACCTCCAGTAAACCTGGAGGGATAAAGTCTGTAGGACCTCCAGTAAACCTGGAGGGATAAAGTCTGTAGGACCTCCAGTAAACCTGGAGGGATAAAGTCTGTAGGACCTCCAGTAAACCTGGAGGGATAAAGTCTGTAGGACCTCCAGTAAACCTGGAGGGATAATTCTTCTTCTAAAGGTTGATAAAGGATGTTGTGAGTTTTCCTTAAAGGGGGAATTCAGCTGTCTGGCGACTAAGGGAAGGGAACCTGCAATTCGTTACCGGTGCGGTGTTTTGTCTCTTCTGTGTGTACTCATTCTTGTAAATAAATCATCCTTTTCTATCGTTTATGCTAGCTTCATTTAGAGTTATATGTAGTGATGCATTAGTTAGAATGATGTGTTGTTTAGGTTGTAAATTATGCTGTGTGATGGAACGCTATTGGTTTGATATTTGTCGGCTAAACATTTGTTTAAAAAAATGAGCGGTGACTTGTCATATAGTTTCATTTCAATTTTAGCTCATTCGTTGTAAAGAAGGACTAAGGTTAGTGTCAGTGTGCTTCCTCTTCATCCAAAGATGATTTCTATGAATAGGAAGTCACTCTAGTGTCATTGTTTGATTATTACAGACCTTGGCCTTCTAGGCCTCCATTGTCTCCTGTCAAGGACGGAACCGGTCTGGCGCAAGGCGTCCATTCCATCTTGCAAATGGCAAGCCTCCTCTGCATGAAGATGCTGCCTGCGCTTCAGGCTGCTGCCGGGCGAGACGTCCTACTCCATGCCTAACCCACTCCGCTCAACTCCAACCTGGTACCCTGCTCACCAGCTGCGGAAGTGGTCCTGGTCTACGTGTGTTCCGCAAAGACTCTTTCACTATTATCGCTTGGTGCTGCTGCACAGTTGAAGAGTGGACATTTGACATTGTTGTTTTACGTTCATCATGTTCATCCTAACCTTACCATTCTAACCACACATTGAGTCCATACATCGTCACCCCCATATAAATATTTTTTATATTTATTCTTTCACATCAGTGTTCCCTTGTCTGTTTATGTTTGGGAGTGTGGCCATAGTTTTATTGAAAACCCAACCATGCACACTCTACGCCTCAGCCTAGGGTGACATGCACGCGACATAGAGTGACCATTCAGCGCCGACGCCTGAAACAGGGAAGTGTGGAGGGAAGAAATCACAGCAAGAGAATGAGATGGATGGCCACAACACGCGGACAACAGATGCACGCCTAGGACAGCCACCAGCCGTCCACCCTTGCCCCCCGTGGCAGCCGTCCACCCTTGCCCCCCGTGGCAGCCGTCCACCCTTGCCCCCGTGGCAGCCGTCCACCCTTGCCCCCGTGGCAGCCGTCCACCCTTGCCCCCGTGGCAGCCGTCCACCCTTGCCCCCCGTGGCAGCCGTCCACCCTTGCCCCCCGTGGCAGCCGTCCACCCTCGCCCCCCGTGACAGTCGACCTGCCCTCCCCGCACAGGGCGGGGGCTGTACAGGACTCGCCCCGACCGTGACGATGAAGACTACAGCAATGACGACTGATAACGACGGCGGTGACGATGTCAAAGGAAGATGGCGGTGACGATGGCAGAGGGAGATGGCGGTGACGGTGGCAAAGGGAGATGGCGGTGGCAAAGGGAGATGGTGGTGACGATGGCAAAGGGAGATGGCGGTGACGATGGCAAAGGGAGATGGCGGTGACGGTGGCAAAGGGAGATGGCGGTGGCAAAGGGAGATGGCGGTGACGATGGCAAAGGGAGATGGCGGTGACGATGGTAAAGGGAGATGGCGGTGACGATGGCAAAGAGAGATGACGATGGCAAAGGGAGATGGCGGTGACGTTGGCAAAGGGAGATGGCGGTGACGATGGCAAAGGGAGATGGCGGTGACGATGGCAAAGGGAGATGGCGGTGACGTTGGCAAAGGGAGATGGCGGTGACGATGGCAAAGGGAGATGGCGGTGACGGTGGCAAAGGGAGATGGCGATGGCAAAGGGAGATGGCGATGACGATGGCAAAGGGAGATGGCGATGACGATGGCAAAGGGAGATGGCGATGACAAAGGGAGATGACGGTGACGAGGGCAAAGGGAGATGGCGATGGCAAAGGGAGATGGCGGTGACAAAGGGAGATGGCGATGGCAAAGGGAGATGGCGATGGCAAAGGGAGATGGCGATGACAAAAGGAGATGGCGATGGCAAAAGGAGATGGCAGTGGCGATGGCAAAGGGAGATGGTGGTGGCGATGGCAAAGGGAGATGGCGGTGGCGATGGCAAAGGGAGATGACGGTGACGATGGCAAAGGGAGATGGCGATGACGATGGCAAAGGGAGATGGCGATGACGATGGCAAAGGGAGATGGCGATGACAAAGGGAGATGGCGATGGCAAAGGGAGATGGCGATGACAAAGGGAGATGGCGATGGCAAAGGGAGATGGCGATGACGATGGCAAAGGGAGATGGCGATGACGATGGCAAAGGGAGATGGCGGTGACAGTGGCAAAGGGAGATGGCGATGACAAAGGGAGATGGCGGTGGCAAAGGGAGATGGCGATGACGATGGCAAAGGGAGATGGCGATGACGATGGCAAAGGGAGATGGCGATGACAAAGGGGGATGGCGATGACGATGGCAAAGGGAGATGACGATGGCAAAGGGAGATGACGATGGCAAAGGGAGATGGCGGTGACGTTGGCAAAGGGAGATGGCGGTGACGATGGCAAAGGGAGATGGCGGTGACGATGGCAAAGGGAGATGGCGGTGACGTTGGCAAAGGGAGATGGCGGTGACAAAGGGAGATGGCGGTGACAAAGGGAGATGGCGTTGACGATGGCAAAGGGAGATGGCGGTGACGATGGCAAAGGGAGATGGCGGTGACGTTGGCAAAGGGAGATGGCGGTGACGATGGCAAAGGGAGATGGCGATGGCAAAGGGAGATGGCGATGGCAAAGGGAGATGGCGATGGCAAAGGGAGATGGCGGTGAAGGTGGCAAAGGGAGATGGCGATGACAAAGGGAGATGGCGATGGCAAAGGGAGATGGCGATGACGATGGCAAAGGGAGATGGCGATGACGATGGCAAAGGGAGATGGCGGTGACAAAGGGAGATGGCGATGGCAAAGGGAGATGGCGATGACGATGGCAAAGGGAGATGGCGGTGACGATGGCAAAGGGAGATGGCGGTGAAGGTGGCAAAGGGAGATGGCGATGACAAAGGGAGATGGCGATGACAAAGGGAGATGGCGATGGCAAAGGGAGATGGCGGTGACGATGGCAAAGGGAGATGGCGGTGACGATGGCAAAGGGAGATGGCGGTGACGGTGGCAAAGGGAGATGGCGGTGACGATGGCAAAGGGAGATGGAGATGGCGGTGGCAAGGGGGAGATGGAGATGACAGTGGCAAAGGGAGATGGCGGTGACGGTGGCAAAGGGAGATGGCGGTGACGATGGCAAAGGGAGATGGCGGTGGCAAGGGAGAGATGGAGATGATGATGATGATGTCTACTTGTATAGCGCACGTATCCATGCTGGCAGCATGCTCAAGGCGCTTAAGCCGATGTTGAGGCTGTCTCTCAGTGTGTAGTGTCTCAAGTCAATGAGACCAGTCTCCTGCTGCCAAGGGCGCTGGCACACTGTTTTCCACAAAGGATAAATTGTGCGTGCTGGGTGTTTTTACTGTGGCCGACACCAACCCGTCGAGGACATGAGCGTCAGGATCTTTATAGTGCGTGATTTTGATGCTGTGAATGCGTATCACACACTAGACCTCGGTTTATTAAGGTCTCATCCGAAGGACCTGGGGAGATGACGGTGGCAAAGGGAGATGGCGGTGACGTTGGCAAAGGGAGATGGCGGTGATGGTGGCAAAGAGAGATGGAGATGACGATGGCAAAGAGAGATGGCGGTGACGATGGCAAAGGGAGATGGCGGTGACGATGGCAAAGGGAGATGGCGGTGACGATGGCAAAGGGAGATGGAGATGACGATGGCAAAGGGAGATGGCGGTGACGATGGCAAAGGGAGATGGCGGTGACGATGGCAAAGGGAGATGGCGGTGACGATGGCAAAGGGAGATGGAGATGACGATGGCAAAGGGAGATGGCGGTGACGGTGGCAAAGAGAGATGACGGTGGCAAAGGGAGATGGCGGTGGCGGTGGCAAAGGGAGATGGAGATGACGATGGCAAAGGGAGATGGAGATGACGATGGCAAAGGGAGATGGCGGTGACGATGGCAAAGGGAGATGGCGGTGACGATGGCAAAGGGAGATGGAGATGACGATGGCAAAGGGAGATGGCGGTGACGGTGGCAAAGAGAGATGACGGTGGCAAAGGGAGATGGCGGTGACGATGGCAAAGGGAGATGGAGATGACGATGGCAAAGGGAGATGGCGGTGGCGGTGGCAATGGGAGATGGCGGTGACGATGGCAAAGGGAGATGGCGGTGGCAAAGGGAGATGGCGGTGACGATGGCAAAGGGAGATGGCGGTGACGATGGCAAAGGGAGATGACGGTGGCAAAGGGAGATGGCGGTGACGATGGCAAAGAGGGAGATGACGATGGCAAAGGGAGATGGCGGTGACGATGGCAAAGGGAGATGACGGTGACGATGGCAAAGGGAGATGGCGGTGACGATGGCAAAGGGAGATGGAGATGACGATGGCAAAGAGAGATGGCGGTGACGGTGGCAAAGAGAGATGACGGTGGCAAAGGGAGATGGCGGTGACGATGGCAAATTGAGATGGAGATGACGATGGCAAAGGGAGATGGCGGTGGCGGTGGCAATGGGAGATGACGGTGACGATGGCAAAGGGAGATGGCGGTGGCAAAGGGAGATGGCGGTGACGATGGCAAAGGGAGATGACGGTGACGATGGCAAAGGGAGATGGCGGTGGCAAAGGGAGATGGCGGTGACGATGGCAAAGAGGGAGATGAAGATGGCAAAGGGAGATGGCGGTGACGATGGCAAAGGGAGATGACGGTGACGATGGCAAAGGGAGATGGCGGTGACGATGGCAAAGGGAGATGGAGATGACGATGGCAAAGAGAGATGGCGGTGACGATGGCAAAGGGAGATGGCGGTGACGATGGCAAAGGGAGATGGCGGTGACGGTGGCAAAGGGAGATGGCGGTGACGATGGCAAAGGGAGATGGCGATGGCAAAGGGAGATGGCGATGACGATGGCAAAGGGAGATGGCGGTGACGATGGCAAAGGGAGATGGCGGTGACGATGGCAAAGAGAGATGGCGATGGCAAAGGGAGATGGCGATGGCAAAGGGAGATGGCGGTGGCGATGGCAAAGGGAGATGACGGTGACGATGGCAAAGGGAGATGACGATGGCAAAGAGAGATGGCGGTGGCAAAGGGAGATGGCGATGGCAAAGGGAGATGGCGGTGACGATGGCAAAGGGAGATGACGATGGCAAAGAGAGATGACGGTGGCAAAGGGAGATGGCGATGGCAAAGAGAGATGGCGGTGGCAAAGGGAGATGGCGGTGGCAAAGGGAGATGGCGGTGACGATGGCAAAGAGAGATGACGGTGTGGCAAAGGGAGATGACGGTGGCAAAGGGAGATGGCGGTGACGATGGCAAAGGGAGATGGAGATGGCGGTGGCAAAGGGAGATGGCGGTGGCGATGGCAAAGGGAGATGGCGGTGGCAAAGGGAGATGGCGGTGGCAAAGGGAGATGGCGGTGACGATGGCAAAGAGAGATGACGGTGTGGCAAAGGGAGATGACGGTGGCAAAGGGAGATGGCGGTGACGATGGCAAAGGGAGATGGCGGTGGCAAAGGGAGATGGCGGTGGCGATGGCAAAGGGAGATGGCGGTGGCAAAGGGAGATGGCGGTGGCAAAGGGAGATGGCGGTGACGATGGCAAAGAGAGATGACGGTGTGGCAAAGGGAGATGACGGTGGGAAAGGGAGATGGCGGTGGCGATGGCAAAGGGAGATGACGATCGCAAAGAGAGATGGCGGTGGCAAAGGGACATGGCGGTGACGGTGGCAAAGGGAGATGACGATGGCAAAGAGAGATGACGATGGCAAAGGGAGATGGCGATGGCTATGGCAAAGGGAGATGACGATGGCAAAGAGAGATGACGATGGCAAAGGGAGATGGCGATGACGATGGCAAAGGGAGATGACGATGGCAAAGAGAGATGACGGTGGCAAAGGGAGATGGCGATGGCAAAGGGAGATGGCGGTGACGATAGCAAAGGGAGATGACGATGGCAAAGAGAGATGGCGGTGGCAAAGGGAGATGGCGATGGCAAAGGGAGATGGCGGTGACGATGGCAAAGGGAGATGACGATGGCAAAGGGAGATGGCGGTGGCGATGGCAAAGGGAGATGGCGGTGACGATGGCAAAGAGAGATGGCGGTGGCAAAGGGAGATGGCGGTGACGATGGCAAAGGAAGATGGCGGTGACGATGGCAAAGGGAGATGGCGGTGGCGATGGCAAAGGGAGATGGCGGTGGCGATGGCAAAGGGAGATGGCGGTGACGATGGCAAAGGGAGATGGCGGTGGCAAAGAGAGATGACGGTGGCAAAGGGAGATGACGGTGTGGCAAAGGGAGATGGCGGTGGCAAAGGGAGATGGCGGTGGCGATGGCAAAGGGAGATGGCGGTGGCAAAGGGAGATGACGGTGGCAAAAAGAGATGTCGGTGGCAAAGGGAGATGGCGGTGGCAAAGGGAGATGGTGGTGGCAAAGGGAGATGGCGGTGGCGATGGCAAAAGGAGATGACGGTGACGGTGGCGAAGGGAGATGGCGATGGCAAAGGGAGATGGCGGTGGCAAAGGGGGATGACGATGGCAAAGAGAGATGGCGGTGGCAAAGGGAGATGGCGGTGGCAAAGGGAGATGGCGGTGGCGATGGCAAAGGGAGATGACGGTGACGGTGGCAAAGGGAGATGGCGATGGCAAAGGGAGATGGCGGTGGCAAAGGGAGATGGCGGTGGCAAAGGGAGATGGCGGTGGCGATGGCAAAGGGAGATGGCGGTGACGGTGGCAAAGGGAGATGGCGATGGCAAAGAGAGATGACGGTGGCAAAGGGAGATGGCGATGGCAAAGAGAGATGACGGTGGCAAAGGGAGATGACGATGGCAAAGAGAGATGGCGGTGGCAAAGGGAGATGGCGGTGACGATGGCAAAGGGAGATGACGATGGCAAAGAGAGATGGCGGTGGCAAAGGGAGATGGCGGTGGCGATGGCAAAGGGAGATGACGATGGCAAAGAGAGATGACGGTGGCAAAGGGAGATGGCGGTGGCAAAGGGAGATGGCGGTGGCGATGGCAAAGGAAGATGACGATGGCAAAGGGAGATGACGATGGCAAAGGGAGATGACGATGGCAAAGAGAGATGGCGGTGGCAAAGGGAGATGGCGGTGGCGATGGCAAAGGGAGATGGCGATGGCAAAGAGAGATGACGGTGGCAAAGGGAGATGGCGATGGCAAAGAGAGATGGCGGTGGCAAAGGGAGATGGCGGTGGCGATGGCAAAGGGAGATGACGATGGCAAAGAGAGATGACGGTGGCAAAGGGAGATGGCGATGGCAAAGAGAGATGGCGGTGGCAAAGGGAGATGGCGGTGGCGATGGCAAAGGGAGATGACGATGGCAAAGAGAGATGACGGTGGCAAAGGGAGATGGCGGTGGCAAAGGGAGATGGCGGTGACGGTGGCAAAGGGAGATGGCGGTGGCGGTGGCAAAGGGAGATGGCGATGGCAAAGGGAGATGGCGATGGCAAAGGAAGATGGCGGTGGCAAAGGGAGATGGCGGTGGCAAAGGGAGATGGCGGTGGCAAAGGGAGATGGCGATGACGATGGCAAAGGGAGATGGCGGTGGCGGTGGCAAAGGAAGATGGCGGTGACGATGGCAAAGGAAGATGGCGGTGACGGTGGCAAAGGGAGATGGCGGTGGCAAAGGGAGATGGCGGTGGCAAAGGGAGATGGCGGTGGCAAAGGGAGATGGCGGTGACGGTGGCAAAGGGAGATGGCGGTGGCGGTGGCAAAGGGAGATGGCGATGGCAAAGGGAGATGGCGATGGCAAAGGAAGATGGCGGTGGCAAAGGGAGATGGCGGTGGCAAAGGGAGATGGCGGTGGCAAAGGGAGATGGCGATGGCAAAGGGAGATGGCGGTGGCGATGGCAAAGGGAGATGGCGGTGGCAAGGGGGAGATGGAGATGACAGTGGCAAAGGGAGATGGCGGTGACGATGGCAAAGGGAGATGGCGGTGACGGTGGCAAAGGGAGATGGCGGTGGTGGTGGCAAAAGGAGATGGCGGTGGCGATGGCAAAGGGGGATGACGATGGCAAAGAGAGATGACGGTGGCAAAGGGAGATGGCGATGGCAAAGGGAGATGGCGGTGGCGACGGCAAAGGGAGATGGCGGTGGCGATGGCAAAGGGAGATGGCGGTGGCAAGGGGGAGATGGAGATGACAGTGGCAAAGGGAGATGGCGGTGACGATGGCAAAGGGAGATGGCGATGGCAAAGGGAGATGGCGATGGCAAAGGGAGATGGCGATGGCAAAGGGAGATGGCGGTGACGATGGCAAAGGGAGATGGCGGTGGCGGTGGCAAAGGGAGATGGCGGTGACGATGGCAAAGGGAGATGGCGGTGACGATGGCAAAGGGAGATGGCGGTGACGATGGCAAAGGGAGATGGCGGTGACGATGGCAAAGGGAGATGGCGGTGACGATGGCAAAGGGAGATGGCGGTGGCGATGGCAAAGGGAGATGGCGATGCAGCCCAGGAAGCCTGGTGGATGGCCGTCAGCTGGTCTCGTTCTTCCCGCGCTGTGTAAACTGATGCCAACAAAAAAGGAACAAAGGAACTCCCAAACCCATGGACACGGATTTCCCCCCTTTTCCATGAATACTGTTTCCCGTTCTTTTCTCAACAATGATAAGCATGTGCACGCACGCACGCACGCACCCCTGCAGGCACATACACACGCGCGCGCGCACACACATATATGCACACGCGAACAACTCAAATGTAAATTAGGTCTGGGTGGTCATTGGAACAATCACCTTTTCTTGCCTGTCCCTGAGCACTGCCCGCAGCGTGGACACAACGGCTCTCTTGGATAAAAAATTAATGACGCCCCTTTTTTCAGCAACATCCCCTTGAGAAATTGTAAACACGAAGGATGATTTGCTCTTTATCAGCGTTTTTAGTGGACAACTTTACAGCAGTAAGATTTCTTTTTCTCATTTGTGGAAAATATTGCTGTCGCTACAAAACATGTAGCTCTTTTCAACAGGAAGTCTTCTACAACCGAACAATCATACAGTAACCTTGGCAGCACGATCCCTTTCAATGTTCAAAACGCATCGACGTTGAGTTGCCTAGGTATTGTCAGAATATGCACAATGTTTTCACAGTCGATAAGTTTAGAAATGACATTCACACGCATGATGAATGCTACGCTATTTTTTATGTTTGTATCGACTGAAACCAAAACAAGAAAATGCGATTCGCTGCATTGTGTACATCCCCTGTGTGTGCACAGAAATTTGTGCTCGCAGACATCTCAAGACATACAAGTGACGAAGTCTAAGTGAGGCTGTGGAGAAAATAACTCACATCGATTTGGGCTCACACATTTACAAAACACGTTGAACTCTTCGCTAGAGAGGCTATCACTCAACTCAGGCTCCCTCAGTTAAAAGCGAAAGCGATTTGACATCGTTTTAAAAATTCACAATAAAAATGTTACAACGACGATTTTCTAGCGTCATGCATTTTTACATTTTTGCCTGTCTCTAATCTCCGTGATTGGAGATTTTCAATACAGTGGCCAAACTGACTAGTAACATAAACAGAGCGGGCACGCATGATATTGGCGTAGCTATTTGTAACTATATGCAGTATTAAATATCAAACACACAACATGAGCACACATGCACGCCAGCACACATAATGCACACATGCCTTTTCAACGGTGGCGCAAAAACTAAAGGTGAATGTAGCAAATGCACACGTACTCGCACTGCCCCAACAGTCTGCGTGACAAGGCTGCTGCAGAAAGAATCACACAGCCCTACTGAAAAACTGGCTAAGTGCGATTGCAGCTTGCCCTAGTCCAGCCTCCACGAATCGATTGCCACACTGCAACGTGGCTGCAACGTGACTGTTACGTGACTGCAACGTGACTGTTACGTGGCTGCAGCGTGACTGTTACGTGGCTGCAGCGTGACTGTTACGTGGCTGCAGCGTGACTGTTACGAGGCTGTTACGTGGCTGCAGCGTGACTGTTACGTGGCTGCAGCGTGACTGTTACGTGGCTGCAGCGTGACTGTTACGTGGCTGCAACGTGACTGTTACTTGGTTGCAGCGTGACTGTTACGAGGCTGTTACGTGGCTGCAACGTGACTTACGTGGTTGCAGCGTGACTGTTACGAGGCTGTTACGTGGCTGCAACGTGACTGTTACGTGGCTGCAGCGTGACTGTTACGTGGCTGCAGCGTGACTGTTACGTGGCTGCAGCGTGACTGTTACGTGGCTGAAACGTAACTGAAACGTGACTAAAACGTGACTGCACGTTGGATGGGACCAGTGAGTCTTCACTGCGGATGTCGGTGCAGAAACACTACGATTGGCAAGCGGTTTACAGAGGGGTGTAAGGGATGGGGGTGAAGGGTGGGGGTGGGGGTGATTGGTGGGGTTCGGGGCGTGGGGATGGGGGGTGAGTGTGGGGGCTGAGGGACGGGGGGGGGGGGGTGAGGGTGGGGGGGTGACGGGGGGGGGGGGTGATTGGTGGGGTTGGGGGCGTGGGGATGAGGGTTGAGTGTGGGGGTTGAGGGACGGGGGTGGGGGGTGAGGGATGGGTGGTGAAGGGTGGGGGTGGGGGTGATTGGTGGGGTTGGGGGCGTGGGGATAAGGGGTGAGTGTGGGGGCTGAGGGACGGGGGGGGGGGGGGAGGGATGGGGGGTGAAGGGTGGGGGTGGGGGTGATTGGTGGGGTTGGGGGCGTGGGGATGAGGGGTGAGGGGGGTGGGCGAATCTTGACAGAGAGCGGCAGCAGTCTGGAAGGAGGAGCAACAACAGCGGGCAGCACGGCGCCCTTGCGAGGCGGGAGGACGGAGGGCCTTGCTGCCTGGACTGGAGAGCGGCTGTCCTGGTCTCCACGGCCGTTGCCTGAGCTCAACCATCCTCAGCCACTGGGAGGGCAAGCACTCTCACAGTCGACAGTGATCCCCTCACACCGGAACGAGTGCGTTCTCTTTCCCAGCCTGCCACTTGGGCCTGCCTTAATCCTTCAGTCCACGCTCCTCTCGTCACTTCCTGTTGTTTGTCTTCGTAGTGACACGTCGTAGTCGTGTCTGTCTTCAGTCGTGTCTGTCTTCAGTCGTGTCTGTCTTCAGTCGTGTCTGTCTTCAGTCGTGTCTGTCTTCAGTCGTGTCTGTCTTCAGTCGAGCCTGTCTTCAGTCGTGTCTGTCTTCAGTCGTGTCTGTCTTCAGTCGTGTCTGTCTTCAGTCGGTTCTTAGTCGTGTCTGTCTTCAGTCGATGCCTGTCTTCAGTCGTGTCTGTCTTCAGTCGTGTCTGTCTTCAGTCGTGTCTGTCTTCAGTCGTGGTCCTTTCTTCAGTCGTGTCTGTCGTGAGTCGTGTTGTCTTCGTAGTCGTGTCTGTCTTCAGTCGTGTCTGTCTTCAGTCGTGTCTGTCTTCAGTCGTGTCTGTCTTCAGTCGTGTCTGTCTTCAGTCGTGTCTGTCTTCAGTCGTGTCTGTCTTTAGTCGTGTCTGTCTTCAGTCGTGTCTGTCTTCAGTCGTGTCTGTCTTCAGTCGTGTCTGTCTTCAGTCGTGTCTGTCTTCAGTCGAGCCTGTCTTCAGTCGTGTCTGTCTTCAGTCGTGTCTGTCTTCAGTCGTGTCTGTCTTCAGTCGAGTCTGTCTTCAGTCGTGTCTGTCTTCAGTCGTGTCTGTCTTCAGTCGTGTCTGTCTTCAGTCGTGTCTGTCTTCAGGTCGTGTCTGTCCTTCAGTCGTGTCTGTCTTCATCGTGTCTGCTCAAGTCGTGTCTGTCTTCAGTCGTGTCTGTCTTCAGTCAGTGTCTTCAGTCGTGTCTGTCTTCAGTCGTGTCTGTCTTCAGTCGTGTCTGTCTTCAGTCGAGCCTGTCTTCAGTCGTGTCTGTCTTCAGTCGAGCCTGTCTTCAGTCGTGTCTGTCTTCAGTCGTGTCTGTCTTCAGTCGTGTCTGTCTTCAGTCGTGTCTGTCTTCAGTCGTGTCTGTCTTCAGTCGTGTCTGTCTTCAGTCGTGTCTGTCTTCAGTCGTGTCTGTCTTCAGTCGTGTCTGTCTTCAGTCGTGTCTGTCTTCAGTCGTGTCTGTCTTCAGTCGTGTCTGTCTTCAGTCGTGTCTGTCTTCAGTCGTGTCTGTCTTCAGTCGTGTCTGTCTTCAGTCGTGTCTGTCTTCAGTCGTGTCTGTCTTCAGTCGTGTCTGTCTTCAGTCGTGTCTGTCTTCAGTCGAGCCTGTCTTCAGTCGTGTCTGTCTTTAGTCGTGTCTGTCTTCAGTCGTGTCTGTCTTCAGTCGAGTCTGTGTTCAGTCGTGTCTGTCTTCAGTCGTGTCTGTCTTCAGTCGTGTCTGTCTTCAGTCGTGTCTGTCTTCAGTCGTGTCTGTCTTCAGTCGTGTCTATCTTCAGTCGTGTCTGTCTTCAGTCGTAGCCCGTGTTTCCTCAGCCCTCGTAGTCTATGTCCCTGCTGAGCAGGAAGGGAATGAGCGTGGAGATGATGAGGAAGACGAGGGTGAAGACGAAGAAGAGGCGGTCCACCACGCGCGCGATGGTCTTCCACTCGTTGACCATGGACGTCTCCAGCTCCCCCGCCTCTCGGGCGCTCAGCAGCTCCCGGTACACCTGCAACACGCCACGGCCTAAACACGGGTGTGGGGGTGGAGGGGGAGAGGAGGAGGGGAGGAGCAGAAGGAGGAGGAGGAGCAGGACGAGGAGGAGCAGCAGCAGAAGACGAAGGAGGGAGAGACATACTCCAACAATGCAGCGGCTGGAACTGGACGTCCGAGAAGACGAAGCCTATAATGTTGGGAGCGTCAGGACCGGACAGAGAGACGGACAGTCCAGTAAGAACGGTGTCCATCCAGGGCAGCTAGTGGACAACAATCAGCAGGAAAGTTGGGAGGCAAGAAGGTAGGGGGAAAATGGCTTGATTTATCTGCTGCTGCCGCTGATGACGACGACGACAATAATGTCTGTGATGATGATGATGGCGACGACGACGATGACAACGACGATGACAACGACGATGACGATATTGCTAAAAGCCGACAAAACAAAATGGAAAGAAGAGGTTGCAGACGCAGGCGTCCCACCACCCACCTCCCCACACCCCTAGCGGGGACACCACACAGGGCGCCACGGGATCCACCCACCTCCCCACACAGAAAGCCACGGCCTCCACCCACCTCCCCACACAGGGCGCCACGGGATCCACCCACCTCCCCACACAGAAAGCCACGGCCTCCACCCACCACCCCGCACAGAAAGCCACGGGATCCACCCACCTCCCCACAAAGAGAGCCACGGCCTCCGCCCACCACCCCGCACAGAAAGCCACGGGATCCACCCACCTCCCCACAAAGAGAGCCACGGCCTCCACCCACCTCCCCACACAGAGAGCCACGGCCTCCACCCACCTCCCCACACAGACATCCACGGCCTCCACTCACCTCCCCACACAGAAAGCCACGGCCTCCACTCACCTCCCCGCACAGAAAGCCACGGGATCCACCCACCTCCCCACACAGAGAGCCACGGCCTCCACTCACCTCCACACACAGAAAGCCACGGCCTCCACTCACCTCCCCGCACAGAAAGCCACGGGATCCACCCACCTCCCCACACAGACAGCCACGGCCTCCACCCACCTCCCCACACAGAAAGCCACGGGATCCACCCACCTCCCCACACAGAAAGCCACGGCCTCCACCCACCTCCCCACACAGAAAGTCACGGCCTCCACTCACCTCCCCACACAGACAGCCACGGCCTCCACCCACCTCCCCACACAGAAAGCCACGGGATCCACCCACCTCCCCACACAGAAAGCCACGGCCTCCACCCACCTCCCCACACAGAGAGCCACGGCCTCCACTCACCTCCCCACACAGAAAGCCACGGCCTCCACTCACCTCCCCGCACAGAAAGCCACGGGATCCAACCACCTCCCCACACAGAGAGCCACGGCCTCCACCCACCTCCCCACACAGAGAGCCACGGCCTCCACCCACCTCCCCGCACAGGGCGCCACGGCCCCCACCCACCTCCCCACACAGAAAGCCACGGCCTCCACCCACCTCCCCGCACAGGGCACCACGGGATCCACCCACCTCCCCACACAGAAAGCTACGGCCTCCACTCACCTCCCCGCACAGAGAGCCACGGCCTCCACCCACCTCCCCACACAGAGAGCCACGGCCTCCACCCACCTCCCCACACAGAGAGCCACGGCCTCCACCCACCTCCCCACACAGAGAGCCACGGCCTCCACCCACCTCCCCACGCAGAGAGCCACGGCCTCCACCCACCTCCCCACACAGAAAGCCACGGCCTCCACCCACCTCCCCCCACAGAAAGCCACGGCCTCCACGCACCTCCCCACACAGAAAGCCACGGCCTCCACCCACCTCCCCACACAGAGAGCCACGGCCTCCACCCACCTCCCCACACAGAGAGCCACGGCCTCCACCCACCTCCCCGCACAAAAAGCCACGGCCTCCACCCACCTCCCCACACAGGGCGCCACGGCCTCCACCCACCTCCCCACACAGAAAGCCACGGCCTCCACTCACCTCCCCACACAGGGCGCCACGGCCTCCACCCACCTCCCCACACAGAGAGCCACGGCCTCCACCCACCTCCCCACACAGAAAGCCACGGCCTCCACCCACCTCCCCGCACAGAAAGCCACGGCCTCCACCCACCTCCCCACACAGAGAGCCACGGCCTCCACCCACCTCCCCGCACAGAAAGCCACGGCCTCCACTCACCTCCCCACACAGAAAGCCACGGGATCCACTCACCTCCCCACACAGGGCGCCACGGCCTCCACCCACCTCCCCGCACAGGGCGCCACGGCCTCCACCCACCTCCCCACACAGAAAGCCACGGGATCCACCCACCTCCCCGCACAGGGAGCCACGGCCTCCACCCACCTCCCCGCACAGAGAGCCACGGCCTCCACTCACCTCCCCACACAGAAAGCC
>JAWQFJ010026028.1:0-2500 GCA_034096865.1 Theodoxus fluviatilis | reverse complement strand
GTTTTTAACATTTATGGCCCCTGCGACCTTGACCTTGAAGCAAGGTCAAGTCACTGTGTATGTTTTTGTACGCCTTGTCATCCTACACCATCATGCCAAATTGGGTGTTGATAGACTTAATAGTCTCCGAGAAAAATCCAACGTTAAAGTTTTTTACGGACGGCAGGACGCCCGGACCCCCTGACGCCCGGACGCCCGGACGCCCAGACGCCCGGACGCCCGGACGGACGACACGGGTGACCTAGTATGAAAGTATAACATGTGTACTACAATGTTATGAAGTTTGGAAGAGTTATCTTTCATAGTTCGGGGTCAAGGTCACTTTAAAATATGTATACAATCCAACTTTAAAGAGCTCCTGTGATCTTGACCTTGAAGCAAGGTCAAGTCACTGTGTATGTTTTTGTACGCCTTGTCATAATACACCATCATGCCAAATTGGGTGTTGATAGACTTAATAGTCTCCGAGAAAAATCCATTGAAAAAAAAGGCAAACACAGGTGCACGCATTGGCGTTGATAGCACTGACAGCTGCAATTCAATATCCTTATAGTTCTGATATTGGCAAACGCTGGGCACTAACTGGCTTGCTGTGCACAGTGGTAGATCAGACGGCCACAGCGCCACGTCAAGGGAGAGAGAGAGGGCGTCCCCAGAAGTTGACAAGCCATGACGGTGACGAGGCGACAGGGCTCTAGAGAGGCAACACGCACTCGAGACTGCAGGCGACACGGCTCTAGAGAGGTGCAGCAACACGCACTCGAGACTGCAGGCGACAGAGCTCTAGAGAGGTGCAGCAACACGCACTCGAGACTGCAGGCGACAGGGCTCTAGAGAGGTGCAGCATCACGCACTCGAGACTGCAGGCGACACGGCTCTAGAGAGGTGCAGCAACACGCACTCGAGACTGCAGGCGACAGGGCTCTAGAGAGGTGCAGCAACACGCACTCGAGACTGCAGGCGACACGGCTCTAGAGAGGTGCAGCAACACGCACTCGAGACTGCAGGCGACACGGCTCTAGAGAGGTGCAGCAACACGCACTCGAGACTGCAGGCGACACGGCTCTAGAGAGGTTCAGCAACACGCACTCGAGACTGCAGGCGACACGGCTCTAGAGAGGTGCAGCACCACGCACTCGAGACTGCAGGCGACACGGCTCTAGAGAGGTGCAGCAACACGCACTCGAGACTGCAGGCGACACGGCTCTAGAGAAGTGCAGCAACACGCACTCGAGACTGCAGGCGACACGGCTCTAGAGAGGGCAGCAACACGCCTCGAGACTGCAGGCGACACGGCTCTAGAGAGGTGCAGCAACACGCACTCGAGACTGCAGCGACGGGCTCTAGAGAGGTGCAGCAACACGCACTCGAGACTGCAGGCGACAGGGCTCTAGAGAGGTGCAGCAACACGCACTCGAGACTGCAGGCGACACGGCTCTAGAGAGGTGCAGCATCACGCACTCGAGACTGCAGGCTACAGAGCTCTAGAGAGGTGCAGCAACACGCACTCGAGACTGCAGGCGACACGGCTCTAGAGAGGTGCAGTGTCACAGCTTTTGAACGCTGCAGAAAAGTCGTGGTCACCGATATGTTAGAACCTATTCTTTGGGGTCACCAGATGTCACAACCGTCTTGGGGTTGCTTGATGTTACAACCGTTCTTTTTTTCTCTCAAATTCAGACAAAGAAAAATAAACAGTTGTTAACAATGTAATTATTTAATTATACAAATCATGAATTGTTGTAGTTCAATTAATCTCTGGCGATTTCAATCGCACTACCAAAACGGACAAAATCTCTGGCGACTTCAATCGCCCTACCAAAACAGACAATTCTCTGGCGATTTCAATCGCACTACCAAAACAGACACGGCCGGACAAGACAAACACACAGACACACACAAAAACCCACAGGGGATAGCGTCTCTCTCCAAGTTCAGAACAGTACAATAAGAATAAAATGAAACGTCTTCACCTTGGTGGTGAGATCCTGCAGAGGATCTTCAGCTGTATCCTTGCTCGTGTCAACACTCAACTTTCATTGTCCATCTTGCCAATCCATCCCTCCGTCGTCAGTCTTTCGTTCGTATCCTCGGAGCTTCTGCTCCCTGATGCAGTCTCCGTTCTCTGATGACCTGGCGGTGCTGCCAACGTCCTTCTCCTCTTCTCCCCTCTTCTTCTTCCTAATCTCTTCTCAATCGTCTTCCTCCTCTTCTTCTTCTTTCCCCTCCTCTTGATGTAGTCGTCGTTTCTCTGATGACCTGGCGGTGCTGCCAACATCCTTTCTCCTCTTCTCCCTCTTTTTCTTCCTAATCTTCTTCTTCAATCGTCTTCCTCCTCTTCTTCTTCGTCCTCTTCTTCTTCAAATCGTCTTCCCCTCTGCTGCCCTCTCATCTTTAATCGTCACTTCCTTCTTTTCTTATTTTCTGTCCGCATTCTTCTTCATGGAAATACAGAACCGGCGGTCTGTGGTTTTTCGGCGACTGAACCCGGGTGGTGCCG
>JAWQFJ010026027.1:0-25830 GCA_034096865.1 Theodoxus fluviatilis | reverse complement strand
CGGAGCGTTTAAGTGTCGGTCTTTTCTAGGCATATAGGTGGAAGCGTCCCTTGGCCGGGAGCACTTGTTTTTTCCCCTTTTGTCTGAGCCGCACTGTGTGTTTGGCGAGAGTTGTATTGTTGAATCGGTGAAGGTAAATTGCCCTTTTTGTGTATTTCTGTCACGAGTTTGCCGGGAACCCGCGCTTGTTTGAAGCCCGTGGTTTCCCCCATTTAAGCTCACGTTATTTGTATTGTAGTGTAATTGTACTGCGCAGATCGTTTGTCTAAATTGTCATTGTAGAACTATTTCGGGGTTGGGATTTGTTTTGCATATTGTTTGCAGTTGGAGTTGAATTGGTTTGCACATTGTTTGCAGTTGGAGTTGAATTGGTTTGCACATTGTTTGCTGTTGAAGTTGAATTGTTTTGCATATTGTTTGCTGTCGGATTTGAATTGTTTTGCATATTGTTTGCTGTCGGATTTGAATTGGTTTGCACATTGTTTGCTGTTGGATTTGAATTGGTTCGCATATTGGTTGTTGCTCATTGGTTATCATTTATGTTTGGATTGTATCAATAAATTCTATTGTTTGAATTTAATCCTTCTGCCTCAGTGTCCACTTCAAGTGTCTGTTCATTCATGTTTGTATATCAGCAGTGTGGCAAAGAGGTTTTTTAGAGAAAAGCCTCCACCATCCATTTAATTTGTACTAGTGCATCGTAGGCATAAGTGACAAATTTGGTTCCTAGACATTTTTAATTAAAAAAAATCCGGGTGGCACGCGACACAGATCTTGAACGGTTTCTCAAACAAGATGTCAAGGCAGAAGTTAAAACTGTTTCACAAATGTTCAAGGCTACTGACAGTATGTCAGACAGCAAACAACACCGTGATGCTGCAGACATTGACATTGGTTATGTGGCAAACGCTGAGCTCAAAAGTCTCAAGAAAGCAGGAAAGGTGTCTGAGAAAGATGTCACTAGGTTGAAGCTTGACACTAAATCCTTCATGATCCAGTTTTTGACTAAACTCCTGTTAAAGGCACCAATCCGCTATGGGCTTGTCCGCCACCTTTCTTGGCTAAAGCCATCAAACATTGTCAAAGGTGACAGATGTACATCTGAGAGCCTGAGGAAGTGTCTGGATTACATGGTTTCGAAAGATAGGGTCAAGAAGGAAGATGTTGATGCAATAATCAGGCAGTATGGGGAGTTTATTTCAGCAGTCGGTCTCGACTTCCAGAGTTTTGACAAGGACACAGACAGACTAGACACTTTGTTCTTCACTGCACTTGCCATGCACAAGGAGTGGAAGGGGCTGTGGACCGTTGTCAGAGAGATCCTGGTGCTATTTCATGGCCAAGCCAGTGTGGAGAGAGGGTTCTCTATTAACAAGGAAGTGATGACAGACAACATGAAGCAACAAACTCTGACTGCTCAAAGGGTAATCACAGATCACCTGGCTAGTGTCGGAGGTGCCAGTAATGTGGTGATGACAAAGGCTTTGCTCTTCAATGCAGCAAGTGCTAGGAGCAGGTATGAAGAATACCTCAGGGAGGAGAAGAAAAAACGACAAGAGGAAGAAATTTCTTCAAAGAGGAAACATTTTCTGGAGGAAATTGAGGAAATGAAGGCAAAAAGAAGAAAACTTGACACCTGTGCCAAGGACATGCTAAAATCGAGTGAGGAGTTGGCAGAAAAGGCTGAGAAGACTCAGAATTTCACCATTCTTGCAAAGTCAAATGCAATGCGCAGGTCTGCCAAGGAAAAATCTGCAGAAGCTGCAGCTGTTGATCTGGAGATTAACAAGATGCTTCAGGAAATCAAGAACCAGTAGCTGTAGGGTACTGGATGTATGCATTGTTGAATTTTTAAAAAATCGTAATAATGCCTGTGGTTGTGACTGTGCAGTAGCTCAGAATGAATAATCTACTTAAAACAAATTAGAAAAAAACCAAAACAATCAATAATCATAATTTCTGTGGTTGTGACTCAGAACTGCAACAACTCAGATTGCAAATTCTTTTCCAAAAGGATATGTATACAGGATAGGGCCTAAAATCAGAAGATGGTTTCAGTAAAGTTACATCATGTATTTGTCTTTGTATTGGTAAGTTAACTTCATTTCAATTCTTGTTGTGTTCATGTTGGTCTATTTTCTTGTGTGTGAATTGTCTTTATTTATTTTTTTTGTACTTGTTTGGTGTTTATTTATATTTTCATTTAATGGATTGCACTCACCGCAAAATGTTGCTATAAAATTGTGTTAGGAATCCTAAGGATTATTTAAAAATCATCAGAAGTAGCTGTACGCTTTTCTTAAGTGATGACAAAAATGAAATGTATTTTGGTTACCCTAAGAGTGTTTTCATATTGTGGTCTTGGAAAATTATACTGAAGGTCTGGAAAAAGGTTTGGAAAAAGCCTGGAATTTTTTTTTGACATGGCTGTGGGAACCCTGGACATATACCAAGATGCCTTCCACTTCTGTTCATAACATTTCCAATGAAATGTAGAAAAAATATATCTTGTCTCATGCACAGATAGGACTGTATGGTCCCGTGAGGCTACTCAGAGTTCCTGCTGCTGGATGAGTGGAGGAAGAAGCAGTCCGCCTTTTCAAGTGGCATTTCCTCTCACAAGAAAATTTGGATGACAGTTGGCCAAGCACTTCAATCGAAGGGTCATCCCTATACAGGCGATGAGTGCAGCCGAAAATTCAGAAACATGAAGAACAGGTTTGCTTATTGTTTATCAATGTTGCTTATTCTGTGAATAATTGTTTTCCTGTTGCAGTTGACATCGAAATGTTCAAATTCATCTTGGACCTCACACTTGGAAGCACAAAGAAGAACCCTCATGTACTCCATGGCAACATTATTTTGATTGCAGTATAACAAAGTTGATCATATACTTAAGTGAGTTGCTGAACTGGCTTATTTGTTTTGCATTGGCTAATTTACATTTAGCCCAATACCTAACACTATTCCTGCTTGTTAAATTTCATATATGAAACCAATTCATTTTGCATTAATTTTTTAACATTTAGTAACAAGAGGACAAAGGACGGGCTCAGGAAGCCCAGACGAGGGAGAAAGCAGTGGCCCTACTTTCAGCAGATGGAAGAACTCTTCTGCCGAGACCCTGCTATGGCCACCATAGGAGTAGGGGCTTCTATGCCCTTCCAACCCAACCCCTCCCTACCACAAACCCAACCCCTCCCTACCACAAACCCAAACCCTCCCTACCACAAACCCAACCCCCAACCTTCAGATGTATCATCCCTCTGTAGTGTTCAGCCTTGTCACGGATAAACTGCACCTCAAACAAGTGTTCAACTTGCAGACAATAGTGAAGGCAGAGACTGACAAGTGGACAGTCATGGGTCACACCAGTCACTACATCCACAGACGACCATTTGCATGCCCACCACTACAACAGACTCTTCTCCAGTATTGTGACCTGGTGAGAGCATTGGCGAATGATTCCTTCCGCTCAGGGTAAGTGTCTTCAAGGTTCATCGCCAGGGAGATGGCAAGAAACTTCCTCAATGGGTTGAAGGATCATGAACTCGCCATGTACTGTCACACACTGAGACTCGACGATTTGAGTCAGTTAATGGCCGAATTGACAGCTTACCAGGAGAGTAAGCAGAGCCTGAGAATGCGTCCTAAACTTTGCTGTGTGAGTTTCTCTGAAGAAGGGAACGGCGGTGAAGAGGACATTGTGCGGGTCAGGCAAATCAACAGGGCCTACCAACCAAGAAAGTCTTCAACACCGCCAACGGTTCCGTCCAGCGGAAACGGGCAAATATGTTCTCCGGGGCGACAGATGTCGTTGGAGGGAGAACATAAGTTGACATTGGCGATGGAGGAAATGGAGGTTCTCTTGGAGAAGATTGCGGTGGCAGTGACTTGTCGCTCTGGGCAGCGACCGTCGGAGAATAGCCTCGGGGCGGCCCCAATGTCACCATTGCGGGCGGGAGCCGATAGCACATTAGCTACCTCTTTGTCACCCATGAGGGCTTCAGCCAGTACCCAATGTTACCATTGTCATCAGTGGGGACATTACAGGCGGGATTGCCCTCAGCTTTCACGTTCACGGTCACCCTCACCTCAAGGTAGGTGCGTTCGAGCGGATTTAAGCCCCGGGGGGGGGTGGTGAGCCGCAAGCATGGACCCTCTCCTGGTCGTTCGCTCACGGAGCCGCCCAAGTTGATCAAAAGCACTACCGGGAAAAACCTCGTAGTGAGGGCATGTGTGAACGGGAGACCCTTGCTGGCTCTACTGGATACAGCCGCTCAGGTGTCGGTACTTAGCTCCAAATGGGCCGGGGAAGTGCCTGGTGGCGTTCAAAGAAAGCGGGTATTCTTGCGGGGAGTGGCAGGCAAATTAGTGTCTGCTGAATTGATGAGGGAAGCTTGCATTTCTTTGGGGATGCAGGAATATCTCCGACAAATCTATGTGGCCGATATTTCAGAGGATATGCTCCTCGGGTTGGATGTCCTGGAAGAGGGCAAGGCCATTATAGAGTTGGACTCCCTTACTGTCCAAGTGGGGCGGGCGGGGGGGGAGGTGATTCCAGTTGAGATGGTGCAGGATAAGAGGGGGAACTCTCTTAGTGTAGTATCTCTTGCTACACGGGTAAAGATTCCTGCAGCATCCAGTTCTTTTTGTGCTGTGAGGCTTTCCACTCCAGTGGAGGGCTCATGGCTAATGACACGTCTACGGAATGCTACCTCATGTCTAGTACCAGCGTCTGTCCATTCCTAGTACTTACATGGGTGGGAAGGACAATATGACAGCAGCCAAGACAATACTGGTAATCCATGGACAGAATGAACTCCTAAATGATAAATGGAATTAAGAAGTGTGGTTGATCTTAGTCTTCTGTATTTGAGGTACTGAATCTGTTCAACTTTATGTTTGACAGATTTTATAGTTATATCTGTTAATGAAAAATTATATAAAACAAGCAGGGTTTAATACTTTGAATCTATTACGGGTTTCGTCATTGGATGACACCTAGTAACTTAAGAGAGAGCCCTGAAGGGATTGAAATTGTAACAAAATTAATGAACGTCGATATCTTTTGTTTTACTATCCATACTTATCTGTTTATAAATGTATTTATTTTTTATTTGTATCAGGAGTGGACACAGCTGGATGGAACTTGGATGTGTTCCTCCGCAGCCTGTGGTACCTGTTTCATGACTCTCCTGCGAGAAGGGAAGACTTCCTCACTGTTGCACATTCATCATCTTTGCCCAAGAAGTTTGTCAGCCATAGGTGAGCTGTCATTCCATTACATCAAAAACACTTTTTATGTTTTCAAAGTTTTATTATATAAAGACCAATACCTAGTCACTTCGATAAAGTTATCCTTCCATCTATAAAAGGTTACTGACTGCATGTGTATCATTATGTGTAGTTAAATAAGGTTTCATTATTTCAACAGGTGGCTAGAAAACGTGGGGCCAGCTGAGAGAACCATCGAGATCCTCCCCAATGTTGTGGCATACTGCAAAGCTGTGAAGAACAAAACTGTGACAGAGCCAACTTGCAAGTCTTACAAGGAAATATCGGAGATGATTGGCGATCCTCTTCTGAAAGCCAAGCTTCAGTTTTTCATCACTGTGGCCAAAGATGTGGAAGCCTTTCTCAGGATGTACCAGACCGACGCTCCTATGGCCCCTTTCCTTGGGACAGATCTCGGAATTCTCATGAAGCAACTACTGTCACGCTTCATCAAAGCGGATGTCATGGATTCCTGTACCTCTGTGCTGTCACTCACAAAACTGCAGTATGACAAAAAGGAGAACCAGAAAGATGTCAGCAAACTCGACGTTGGCTTCTCTGCAAAACTCAGCCTGAGGAGTCTGAACCTGACCGACAAACAGAGAATTCAGTTCCGCCATGACTGCAGGAACTTTCTTGTTGCTGTGGTGAAGAAGGTGATGGACAAAGCTCCCATCAAGAGCAAACTGGTAAGGAGCCTGACCTGGTTGGACCCTCGACAGCTGGGCAAGTCGTCAACTGCTGATGTGGAAAAGAGGCTTGAGAATCTGGACATTACTCTTGGACTTTTGAAGGCAGCAGGGAGAGTGAAAGAGGGCCAGTGTGACAATGTCAGAAGAGAGTATGCTATGCTGACAGAAGAGGTTGCTCTTGAATATGCCTCAGAATTCCAGGACTTCAACTCTGCTAAACATCACCTGGATGAACTGCTGGTGCCAATTGTCAGCAGTAAGAAATACAGCAGCCTGTGGCCAGTTGTGGAACAGCTGCTCCTGCTCTCCCATGGCCAAGCAACTGTGGAACGCGGATTTAGCGTCAACAAGGAGGTCACAGCCGACAACCTCAGCAAGAAAAGTCTCATTGCCAGGCGCCTCATTTGTGACGAACTGAAGAAGTATGAATCCCCTTCCCAGTTCCCTCTCACCAAAGAAGTTCTAACATATGCCTCTGCTGCACGCCGAAAGTATGATGAGTATTTGGATCAACAAAGGAAGATAGCAGAGAAAAGGAAATTAGAGGATGAAGTTGCTGAGCAGCAAGTTCTCCTGCAGGCCAAGAGGAGAAAGTTGAATGAAGATATCGAAGGCCTTGAAAATTCAGCCAACAAAAAGGCAGTTGATGCAGAGACACAGGAAAATTTCCAACTGCTCATGGAATCCAATGCATTGAGGAAGAAAGCCACAGAGAGGAAGGCAGAGCTGAAGACACTGGATGACAAAATCAAGAGCTTGTCTTCCTAACTTCTCTGTGGCACTGTGTGTACATACATGTGTGTGTTGAGTGTGTGTGTATGTGAAAAAGAGAGTAATTCATAAGATCTGAAGATGGACTGAACCAACACTTACTCAGCACTGTGTCAAATGTGTAATGTGTTGTGTCAATAATGATTCAAGTATTCCATTTCCAGTGTTCTTACTTCTTGTGAGTTTCTGATAGTTCATAGACTTGTCACTATTATACTGTCATTCATTATTAGTATTGCAGTACTGTATTGTGGATATTCTGTGTGAAGACAAACTCAACAGTGAAAGCCAACTGCATTACAACTAAAATTCAAGATCAAGGTACATAAATCATAAGTTTTCAAAATAGTTGCCATCTAAGTAATGTACACTGCGCTTTGCGTGACACCGAGCAGGGTCTTTAAATTTTAATTTTGGGTCTTTGAAAAGTCTTTAAAAAGTCTTTAAATTTTGTTCTCAAAAGTCTGTATGAACCCTGAAGTAATAGAATGACATGTACCAAGATGCCTTCCACTTCTGTTCATAACATTTCCAATGAAATGTAGAAAAAATATATCTTGTCTCATGCACAGATAGGACTGTATGGTCCCGTGAGGCTACTCTCCTGCTGCTGGATGAGTGGAGGAAGAAGCAGTCCGCCTTTTCAAGTGGCATTTCCTCTCACAAGAAAATTTGGATGACAATTGGCCAAGCACTTCAATCGAAGGGTCATCCCTATACAGGCGATGAGTGCAGCCGAAAATTCAGAAACATGAAGAACAGTTTTGCTTATTGTTTATAAATGTTGCTTATTTCTTCTTGTGCCTGTGAATAATTGTTTTCCTGTTGCTGTTGATATTGAAACGTTCAAATTCATCTTGGATCTCACACTTGGAAGCCCAAAGAAGAACCCTCATGTATTCCATGGCAACATTATTTTGATTACAGTATAACAAAGTTGATCATATACTTAAGTGAGTTGCTGAACTGTCTTATTTGTTTTGCATTGGCTAATTTACATTTAGCCCAATACCCAACACTATTCCTTTTTTTTAAATTTCATATATGAAACCAATTCATTTTGCTTTTTTTTTAAATTTAGTTACAAGATGACAAAGGACGGGCTCAGGAAGCCCAGACGAGAGAGAAAGCAGTGGCCCTACTTTCAGCAGATGGAAGAACTCTTCTGCCGAGACCCTGCTATGGCCACCATAGGAGTAGTGGCTTCTATGCCCTTCCAACCCAACCCCTCCCTACCACAAACCCAACCCCTCCCTACCACAAACCCAAACCCTCCCTACCACAAACCCAAACCCTCCCTACCACAAACCCAACCCCTCCCTACCACAAACCCAACCCCTCCCTACCACAAACCCAACCCCCAACCTTCAGATGTATCATCCCTCTGTAGTGTTCAGCCTTGTCACGGATAAACTGCACCTCAAACAAGTGTTCAACTTGCAGACAATAGTGAAGGCAGAGACTTTGACAAGTGGACAGTCATGAGTCACACCAGTCACTACATCCACAGACGACCATTTGCATGCCCACCACTACAACAGGAGGGAAGCTGCAGGGTTAGAGAAGTGGTAAGATTTTTCTCCCTCTATCTATTCCAAGTATCTCACCACCACCACCCATCCAAACAACCATCCCACGTATCCCCCACCCCTTAGTCTCTAATCTTCCATCCCAACTGTGTGCCTTCTCTCCATTCCCTCCAACCTTGCACCACTCATCAGCATCTGTGAAGAGGAAAGAGAGGACTCGAGTTCTCTATTAACCCTTACACTTCTGAGCGCGGATATAGCCGCAGTCCAAGGGTCGTTCCCTTTGCTGTGAAGCTATTATCAGCAACCAAGTATGAGGTCACATGACTTGCTATCACGTGATCAGTGACGCAACAGTGCAAATGGCGATCAGCTTTGTTTACATCTCAGAGAAGCTTTCGATCGGTAGTTCTGGTGTTTCTTGTCGTTGTGCAATGTGACTTTCTGTGCATGTCTCTTTCACGGCACATGAGTCATGAATAGGGGTGATATGAATCGTTTTCAGTACGAAATCCCAGGAGATGGTGAAGCTAGCGAGGATGGAAGTACCGGTAGTGATGAAGAAAGGAGATCTCGTCTTGAGTGAAGAAGATGATTCATTGGAGTGGGACTCTGAGACTGGAAGATCCGATGAGGATGGTCAACCAAGCACCTTGAGTGGGCGTGGTCGAACTCGGCAAGGTGTTAGTTCTCAATGTGAAGGATTTCGTCAAGATTCCCTGCGACTCGGTGCATTCGATCAGACATTCAATCAGACATTCGATAAGCACATCTCGAAAGAATACCCAGTGTACGAAGGGAAGCACGGACCCACCGAATTCCCCCCTCTGGATGCTCTCCCAGTGAACTTTTTTGATCTAGTGTTCCCTCAAGATGCCATCGATCTTCTCGTTGAGCAAACTAATTTGTATGCTCGACAGAAGCGTGCTGAATGGGACTATGACAAAAGCCCAGTGGACAGTTAATTGGACAACCTTTAAGTTTAGTTGGGCGTGCGTGACTATGGTTGAGTCGTGGCGAAAGTCGCCTGGTGACAGTTGATGGACAACCGTTAAGTTGTGTTGCGCGTGCGTGACTATGGTTGAGTCGTGGCGAAAGTCGCCTGGTGACAGTTGATGGACAACCGTTAAGTTGTGTTGCGCGTGCGTGACTATAGTTATGTTGTGGCTAAGGCCACAATAAGATCGCCTATGGACAACCATTGAGTTTTAGTTTGATCGGACGGTGCATATTTACCTGTGTGCTTAGCTCTACGAGTGGGGTTGCAAAAGCAAAACATGTGCGGGTAATTTCACCAGGTTGTGTATAACCACTTCATATCTCAGCGATTGTTTGCATCAATCTTAGGGATCGTACCATAACTCATTATCTCATCCATCTACAGCATTTCACTTCGTTGCCTCAAGAGAAATAAAATCTTCTTTTAGGTCAAATCAAAATCTTTGAGTTCCTGACTCCCTTTGCATGACAGGTCAAGGTCCCACCTAGCAGGTGAAGGGCGCAACATTGGGGGCTCGTCTCGGGATCTGCCAAATTTCATTTCGCTCAGGGACTCTATTGGTTTTGTTCTAGGGAAATATTTTATGGTAATAAGGGTGGTTTGTTTGGTCATTGTTTGTCTTTGTTTTGTTTCATGTTGGTGTGTGTTCCCAGTCATGCCTGAAGCATAGAGTGGGAGTGTTCTAATTTTCTAACCAAAAGTGCTTTCAGGAAAGACTGCTCGGAGTTCTTAACCCTTAGCGTGCGGCCGGCGGGAATTCCCGCCGAGCTTGGTTTCACCGCTGTGTGCGGACGGCGGGAGATCCCGCCCGCACTCGATCGCTGAGGGTGGGTTAGTTTGAACGCGGTTATCTCCCTTGCAAATGACATCAACTATCTATAAATACCACAGCAGGAAAGCGGACATCCCGAGCTTTCTGCGCATGTGCAGTTTGTATGGGCGATCTCTACAAAGTTTTCGAGTAAATTCGCTCCGAAGTTTGATGTTTTTTTTGCGTCAAGTTTTGTCAGAAGACATCGATGAGCGTGTAATAGAGCTTTTGTTTGGCGAGGATTCAGACGAAGAGTTCGAGCCTTTCAATCTAGATGATGTTGCCGAGGCAGAAGCAGAATTGCAGCGATTCCGATCGCGGGAAGATGTCGAAGTTCGAACCGTTACCGTGCATCGGAGCGAGCATCGTCAAGTAGATCAACTTCAAGACGTGCATCAGGAAGCGCATCACGCTCTTTCCGACAGCAGGCTTCCGAAGATGCTTAGCTTCCTCCCTTCTGTCAGACGTCTGGCCTACTTGTTCACACTGAGAGCGACGATGCCAACAAGATTTTCGCTTACTTCTTCGATGACGATGTATTTGGACTAATGACCGAACAAACAATCAGGTATGCGTCGCAATATTTCGCAGCCCATCCAGTCGACCAACTCGCGCCTCACTCACGGTTTCGAGATTGGAGATTTTAAACCTGCTGTAGAGATTTTTGCTTGATTTCCTAGATAGTTTTCAACCTGCTATGGACACTGCATGTTGCCTTGGGTAGAAGCTGTGTGTGTGTGTGTGTGTGTGTGTGTGTGTGTGCGTGTGTGTGTGTGTGATTTTCCAGTTTCAGCCATTTTTATTAGTATGTCATTGTACCTGTAGTAACATGTAGATATTCCATTGGTGTCATTTTGTGGATGAGTAAATAGTTATGCTTATAATTCCTCATGAAAATCGTTTGCTTTCAACAAGGTTAGAGTGATTGTTTTTAGGCACTGTGATCAGCGTCTTCCCCACTCCCAACCACACCCCTACTCCATGATCACAGCAAGTACGTGGTGACTTTTGAGGTGCATGTAAGGATTTGAGGCCTTTTTTGTCCTTCTTTTTACTAGGTAACCTATCAGAAATCAAGCCTGATAATTGCTGGAGGTTATGATTAGATAATAAAGTTAGTGGAAAGGCATTTCATTGGTCTGTTTTGTTGTTGTTGTTTTATTTTATTTTGAGAATAAAACGCAGGTATTGTGATAAATTTCATTCAAGTGCTGCATACCACTGTGTACAGAATTCTCTCGGCTACAACTTTTATTCTTTGCATTTTTAATCAGAGGTGAAGAAGAATATGAAAATTGACTTCAAAGACGGTGACCGTTTTTGGAGTAAATTCTGGGGGATAAGTCAGCACAGAGCAATGACGCATTGCTAAAAATACTCAGCAGCGTAAGGGTTAAGTAGTAAGGTGTTGGCTGTTCGGCGTCCATGTTGACCCGGTCCAAGGCAATGGCGGAGAAAGCAGCGGCAAGTCAGACCGAGGAAGGTCATGTGGAGCATGGGCAGGGGGAATGGGTGCTTTACCCGCTTGTTGAAGCTACACCTCGTGGTATGCGTGAGTCACCATCTCCGTCGAGGAGGGGGCACGGTCGAGGTAAGCCATTTGACTTTTCGGTGCGACAGAGGGGCGGTTACCTCATGCCCGGCCAAGCTGAGGGAGAGTTGGGGGTATCTCCAGGGGAGGGTGACGAATACGAGGGGGAAATTCCAGGGTTGCTCTCACCTGGAGTAGACACTAGTGGTATGCTTCTACAGTTGTTGCAGATGGAGGAGGAGCGGAAGCGTCGTGAGATGAAGGAGGAGGAGGAGCGGAAGTGTCGTGAGGTGAAGGAGGAGGAGGAGCGGAAGCGTCGTGAGGTGAAGGATGCCCTATTGATACGTGTCAACCTCACGGCAGAAGGATACAGGAGAAAGTTCCGGGAGGCGAGGAAGGAGTAAGGGGAGTCCTTTGCCCAGTTTGTGGTGAGGATCAAGAGCTATTTTCAGAAGTGGGTTTGTCTATCCAAGAAGAGTTTCGATGATCCTCAGGATCTAGTAGATGTGATCGTGACGGAGCAGTTGATGGAGACCTTGTCTTCTGATCTAGTGGTCAAGGTCAGGGAGCGGAAGCCAGTGAGCGTGGTTGAAGCTGCTGAGGCCGCAGACATAGTAGTTGAGGCTAAGAGATCGGTGAAGAAGTCCCAGATACTCTCCACTAATGCAAGTGCATCGAAAAGAGGTTCAGGGGCAGATGCGAAGAGAGATGCGGGTAAGGACTGGGGCTCTCAGGGTAACATCCGGGAAGCGAAGGAGCAGGGTCGGTGTTTCAAGTGTTTCCAGAAGAGGCACCTGAAGAAGGATTGCAAAAGAGTAGGTCTGGTCATGAGTTCTCCAGGGGAAATCGGGTCGGGAAGGGATTCCTCGCTTTGCGAATCGGGTGGCCGAAAGGGGTTTGAACCGCGATGCATAGTCCAGTTGAATGGGGCGGAGGTGCGGGCCCTGAGGGATACTGGAGCTGATTCCCTGATAGTTGACGCGAAGCTTGTCCCTCGTAGCGCGGTGACCGGGAGGAAGCAGAGGGTTACTTTTGCATCCACCGATTACCAGAGAGTTTGTGACACCGCGGTAGTCGATGTGGTTTCGCCTTTCTTCGTCGGGAAAGCTGTAGCCATTGTTTTGGAGAGCCCGTTTTTCCCAGTCATAATTGGAAACCATGTAGAGATGGAGGACGGCCGGGTGATTGGGGTACCAGTCTACGGCACAGTTCACGAAGTGGGGGCAGTCGAAACGAGGGCGCGAGTGCGCATGAAGCAGGTTCCGGGTAAACCACTTGTGGTATCTGAGCCGTTGATCGGACAGGCAGGGCCGGAAGAAGTAGCTCGGATGCAGTCTGAGGATGGGACTTTGGAAAGGGTTCGTGAAAACGCCCAGACAGGGAAGCAAGTTGTCTCGGGGGAGGGCACGATCAGTTTCGTTAAGAAAAAGAATCTCTATTATCGGGTCTTTAAGGGATCGTCTGGGTCGTACAGCCAGCTAGTTGTGCCCAAGCAGCTGCGACAGGAGGTTATACGGTTGGCCCACGATCCACCCATGGGAGGGCACTTAGGGGCAAAGAAGACCAGGGAGAGAGTGTGGCAAACGTTCTACTGGCCCGGGCTATGTGTGGACGTGAGGAGATATTGTGCGTCTTGCGACGTATGTCAACGGACAGCTCCCAGGGGCGCGGTAAAGAAGGTTCCTCTGGAACGAATGCCGTTGATGGATGAACCATTTAAACGGGTAGCAGTTGATCTGGTGGGACCCATTTTCCCAGCGTCGGACCGGGGGTTCCGTTACATCTTGGTCACAGTGGATTATTCAACCCGGTATCCGGAGGCCAAGGCCCTGAAGAACATCGAAGCGGAGACAGTGGCCGAAGCTCTGTTTGAGATGTGGAGTAGGATGGGTGTGCCCGAAGAGGTGCTGAGTGACCAGGGGACACAGTTCATGAGTGAGGTCATGCGCGAGGTGCACCGCTTGCTGTCGGTTAAGGGATGTGCGACTACTCCATACCACCCTCAGACGAATGGACTCGTTGAAAGGTTCAACGGGACCTTGAAGAGCATGCTCCGCAAATTGTGCGCTGAGAAGCCCAAAACGTGGGACAGATATTTGCCGGCCATCCTATTCGCATATAGGGAAGTGCCTCAGGAGTCCACGGGATTCTCGCCATTTGAGCTTCTCTATGGCAGAACGGTGCGAGGGCCGATGCACATTTTGCGACAACTCTGGACCCGAGAGTTTGAGGACGAGGAAGTCAAGCTAGCATCAGAGTACGTGGTTGACCTTCGCAACCGAATCGAGCGTACCTGTGAGTTGGCCAAGGAAAACCTTGCCGAGGCTGCTGTAAAACACAAGAGGGTGTTCGACAAGAAGGCGACACCGAGAAAGTTGTCAGTTGGCGACAAGGTTTTGTTGTTGCTGCCGGAAAGGAACAACAAACTCCAGATGTCTTGGAGGGGTCCATTTGAGGTGTTGAAAAAGAAGGGATTAAATGATTACCTGATCAGGGTGGGGGACAAAGAAAAGCGTCGATGAGTTGCCAGTGTCAGTAACAACGGCGGTGGTGACTGAAGAACCAATGGAGGTGACGTCCACCTCGGCAGAGATTCCGTTGATTCCCCTACACGCTGAAGAAGGTCCCGAGGATGTAAATCTGGATCCAGAGCATCCTGAGGTGCACGAAGAAATTAGAGCGTTGTGCCTTGAGTTCAAGGATGTGCTGACCGATGTTCCCATGCGGTGCTTGCTGCTCATCGCTCTGAGCTCACCTGGTCAGGGGAAGACCATTCGACCTTCATCACCATGGGCACCTCATCACCGACACCTTGTTTCCCTTCTTCAGTCTGCGCAGAAGGCCGCCATATGACAGGTGATGGACAACCGTTAAGTTGTGTTGCGCGTGCGTGACTATGGTTGAGTCGTGGCGAAAGTCGCCTGGTTACAGTTGATGGACAACCGTTAAGTTGTGTTGCGCGTGCGTGACTATAGTTATGTTGTGGCTAAGGCCGCAATAAGATCGTCTATGGATAACCATTGAGTTTTAGTTTGATCGGACGGTGCATATTTACCTGTGTGCTTAGCTCTACGAGTGGGGTTGCAAAAGCAAAACCTGTGAGGGTAATTTCACCAGGTTGTGTATAACCACTACATATCTCAGCGATTGTTTGCATCAATCTTAGGGATCGTACCATAACTCATTATCTCATCCATCTACAGCATTTCACTTCGTTGCCTCAAGAGAAATAAAATCTTCTTTTAGGTCAAATCAGAATCTTTGAGTTCCTGACTCCCTCTGCATGAGAGGTCAAGGTCCCACCTAGCAGGTGAAGGGCGCGACAATACCCTTGTACACAAGCTTCATGACAGAGAGGTTGCTGTGTTCCGAAACTTCCTTGGCTGCTTCATTAGACCAGAGAACTTCAGACATCTGTCACCAGACCAGCTGAAGACCCTGGATTTGTCTCCATCTTACATGAAACTTGCCAAGGCAGATATGTTTGTAGGTGAGAAAGCTGAGGCCCTGGTGAAAGAATCTCCTGGACATCCTTCTTGTTTGAAGTTTTTGGACCAGAGTCGGTCAGCTTACACAGCTTGTGCTGAGAATATGCAAAGGAAGCTTCTGCTTTCAAGTGAGACTTTGCAAGCCCTCTCTGCAGTGGACCCTGTGATTCGTGGTCACTCTGTGACTATCAGAGGGTTGAAAAACCTAAGAACACTGCTTGGACAATTTCTTCCAGCTGACCATCACTTCTCACTTGAAGTCGCCAGATACGGTGTGGATGAATCCTTGCCACCATATTCGGATGGTGATGACGTTGCGCAGTGGTGGGGACGTGTGGAGGGAACAAAGAGATATCCTGCATTGTGCAAGGTAGTTGCTGCAGCCCTCTCGTGTTTTCATGGTCCACGTGTTGAATTGTCATTCAACACGATGGGAGACATCATCGACCCAAAGTCTGGCAACATGAAAATTGAGACCTACAGTGCTATCCAGGCGGTGAAGTATGCCTTAAGATCGAAGGCCACAACTGCAATCGACCATTTCAAGCGAGAGGATTTGAAGTATGGACCAGTGGACAGACAGGTGTGCAGGAAAATCAGCACAGCAGCTCACAGATCTATACAAGGCGGGTATAACAGTTCAACAGCAGGCTAACGCGAAGGGATTTCCAGTGTGTGAAAGCCGGAAGTGCCCAGTCTGCCAAGGCACTTCAGGAGGCCTCTGAGAAAGCAGTGAGGTTGGCTCATGCTGAGAGAGAAAGGAAAAAAATCAAGAAAGAGCGTTGGAAGCTTTGACTCTCAAAGCAGCCAAGAAGAGAAAGCTTGCTTGTCAGAGACACGATCCATTGTGCCCATGTTGAGTGCAGAACCAGTAATTTGTATTGTGGACTATTTTGATTGACTGTGCCATTTGAGAATACCTGTGTTACTTGTCTGAATTTATTAATTGACTGTGCCGGATGGGAACAGAGAACTGTTGTGTGCTTTGTCGGTGAATTTGTATTGACTATGCCCCCTAGGAATGAAGACTTGCCTGTGAATTTCTGTTCTCAGTGAAAATAAGAAAGTTCTGTGCTTTTCAGTGAATATTTGAATTGACTGTGCTTTGCGGCAATGGAGAACTTCTTGTGTGTGTGAATTTTGAACTGACTGTAGTCTGTGCCCTGTGGAAATTGAGAACTGTTACTTTCCAGTGAATGTTTGAATTGACTGCCCAGTGGGAAAGGAGAGATTTACTTGTCAGGGACAGGGAAGTTTAGATTGTGCTTAGTTGAAAAGAGGAACTGTTTGTGAGTAAATTTTTGAATAAGCTTTTCTTGGTAGAGATGGAGAACAATTACTTCTCTCTTTACTGTTGAGCTGACTGTGCTTGGGGGAAATGGGCAACTTTGTAGGACTGGTTGTTGCTGTGTTTTCTCAAGTTGACGACAGTGTTTGTGCATATATACCAGAGATACTTCATTCCATGACGAAAGCTGGTCGACTTATGACTGGCATTCAGTTCCAGTTCTGGTAGGACCTAGGTCTTCACTACCTGCAGTTACTGAGATGTCAAGTTTCAGGAGTGATATGAATAAATGATGCGGAGGTAACACAACTTTAAATTTTTGGCATGATGTTGACAAGTGTTTGTACTGTACTAGTTGTTGAAAAAACTTCCTGGTGAACTTTTCACATGGGATTTTTTTAATAACCAATATTCAGACAGCTGATTTTGTCATGTAGGAAGTAATGTCTGAAAGTTTAGAATATAAATTATAGTTTTTAGCACCTTTCATAAGCAGATTTTGACATTTGCTCTTGTTGTCTGAATTTGTACTTGAATTGCTAGGAAATGCCTTCTCAGCACTTATAAATAGCATTTAAAAAAATTGGCGGGCCCCTGCACCCCACCGGGGTCTAAGGCGGCCCCTGGACCCCGGCTAAGTTTCCTCTCTTTTTTCCATTCGCTGTTTTCATCCCTGATTTATGAAAGTATATTGTGATTTTACTTCTGTGACGAAACAACTTTTCCTCCCCCTCTCTTTATTATTGTTTCGCCTGCCAAGCCGTAGCGTGGAGTGTATGGTCTGCCAAAGCCGGTGTAGGGTCAGAAATGACGCCCTGTTATGTTGTGGTTTTGAGTGAAACATGAATCATAGTTGTGCTAATGATTGAAGGGTAAGAGAAGGTTGGTTAAACATGGTTAAATGGGAATTAACTGTTTCTCCACTGGTGATATCACTTCAGCCAATCTACTGACAATATCCCAGAGGACTGACCAATGGTGGTGGCCAGTTAGAATGATCAATCAGAACTGTACTCATCAGTTAATATATATACTACCGATCACTGATTGGTTGACCATGCGAAATCGTGACTCAAGACCATCCACTGTGCAGTGATTGGACGGGAGAGACTCAGTGATTTCCAGAAAGGTATTTAAACCTGTGTTTGGGTCACTCGGCGCGCCCGATAAGGTTAATTTTTCAGAGAACAGATCCACGTAGATATGGCGCCCTGTTCGGGATGAAGTAGTAGGATTTTTGTGGCCACAGCCATTGTTGAAAGAAGAGGAGTAAGGAGAAAGAAGAAATGTCCCCTCTACGTCGCCGAGGAGAAGAAAAGGAATTATCCGGACCTCAACCGAATGACCCGTGTACTCAGCCCACCGCCCGCTCTACCGGACTAGCTTCTGTTTGCCCCACCTGCCTGCTGAACGAAGGAAGAGAGAAAGAAAGAACCACGAGGGACAAGTCTTCTCCATTTTGAAAACGTCCCCAAGTAAGACCGTCCCGTGATAGTAGCTTGAAGTCTACCCAAGCTGTCTCGCTTGTTAGGAAAACCGAAACGCCATATTTTGTCGTGTTGTGAAAATCTCCCTAGGCCCCGTGCTGAGAATGCACCGTGTGTTTTTTCCCCCTTCCCCTCACCCCTACCCTGCCTCTGTGGCACGCGTTGAGCGTGGAGGCCGAGTCTGCACGTGAACCTCTCGGAATTTCGTCTTGAAAGATAAGTACAGTGTTTTCACCCCCGGCTTGGCAGTATTTACTTTTCCTGTGATTTGTCATGAATAATTGATTGCTGTTTGCCTAACTTTGCATTGCTATGGTGGGTGGCACTAGTCACTGATTCCCCCCTTTTGAAGGTGATAATTATGAATTGATTAAAAAAACATTTAAATTACAGCTGTGTTTCCATTCTCTTAATTCCAGACATATTACATCAGTAGTTTGATTAAGAGAATGAAGGTGCGTGAATCGTTTCTCTAAGTTTCTACCCCTAGACATAAGTAACAAGCCAGAATTTATTCAAATTAAATGACTTAAATTAAATTGGAGAACGAGCATGTCACAACTTCTTTATGTGTCTTTTTTTGTTTGCAAATGTTTTCTCAACATAGGCATAAGCAATTGCATTGTTTGCGCACTGGAGATATGATTCCTTGAAGGCATCATGCATACAAGCCTTAATTTTAACTACTTGATGGGAGTTTTTTTCTTTTTTTGAGTGATGAATCCGAGATTGTGGAACAACCTGCAGTGGCAGTGTCTGGCCATTCTGCTGCTGCTTCTGACCCTGAAATGACTTCGGACAATGAACCATCATCTCCCCATGATCGAGGATCACCTTATCCCTCCTCTCGTCGGGCATCGACCTCTGCATCTTCACGTCAAGCACCACAGAGGCGTGATCAAACTCTTCATACGTGGTTGAGGGACTCGCGCTTGCAAAAGACAGCGTCTTGGGAGTCCTCAACCTAGACAAGCCCGCTTTGAGGGAGATTTCCCTCCCCCAAATCGTGAGTCACCTCAAATTCCTGTTTTCAGGACATGCCGGGATTAAAGTTAGCTCCCCGAAGTTTCAGCCTGTCAACTACTATCAGCTGATCTTCACAGACAGTCTCATTCACCATCTCGTTTCTGAGACCAAACCTTAGCTGCATAATGTGTGCACCTGCCTTCACAATTTTCACATTCTTGCAATGTTTGTTTCAGGTCTCTGCACAGCGTGTCAGAGGACCGACATGAAGCCATCAAGACTGCTGCGTGCCTTGGCAGGCAGTTTTCTTTAGGTGGTTGACAACCAGCTCAACCTTTAGGACGCCGTCGGCACATTGATGTGCCACAGCGTACATTCCCCAGATGTCCGCCTGTGCATCAGTGCACTGAGCGATAGTGTCATGCTCTGTTTACTTGCCTAACGCGGCCTTTGAGTCATGCTGTTCTAAAAATATCAGTCTCGTGCAGTGATCACGTGGCAACGAGATCTGCCATTTTTACGATCAAGAGAGCCTGCCGTGAATTTTCTGCGAATTTTCCCACGAAGTTGTGTCTTAGTCATTTGTGAACGGGACTTTTTCTTTGCCAGTATGGCAGCTGATGAAGAAGCTGAAGCACCTGTGGAGTTTTTTTTAATTCTGACTCAGAATATGAATTCGAAGGCTTCACTGACTCTGATGTGATGGGAGGTGAAGGGCAAGCAAAAGCTTTGACCGATGTGTGGTGGTCTGTAGATCCAAAGGAGCGGGAGCTTGACTCAGATGAAGATTACTCGGCTGACTTCCCTAGCGCACCTGATGGCTATGATCACTCCTGGCTACCGAACTTTTCATCTCCTACTAGGCCTATCAACGTGCCAGACAACACAGACGAGGCAGGTTTTTTTCCAACTGTTTTCCACGGATGATGTCATAAATATGATCATTGTGGAGACGAACAAGTATGAACAGCTAATGGAAGCGAGGAAAGGGGGTGTGCCAGGCGTCCACTCACAAGTGGCACAGTAGAAACCAGTGACCATTGACGAAATGAAGCAGTTTCTGTCGATACTGTTCATGATGGAGTAAATAACATTCTTCCTCCCCTCATCGCACCTCTGGACTTCATCTGGAGTAAAGTAAGAACATTATTCCTTCCTTTATCACCTTAGGCCTGGGAGTGGCTGCTGAGCTCCTGTTGGCCTCCCTCTGGACTCTGTGCCCTACCTGGATCATACGTAGACGTAGGACTGCTTGTGCCAAATGACTTTATGTAAGACGCCAGGAAAAAAGGTCGCCGTGACCCGGGATTGGAATTTCTTCCATGGGCAAATCTGGCGCAGCGCATGCGCCGGCGCCCCTCCACACGCAAGGGTAACCCACACTAGCATTCGAGTTCCAGGCGGAGAGCCGAACGCACGTCGTCCCGTTCTGTCTTGCAAGTATAAATTTGTCTCAATTCAATAACCGCCCTCATGCCCCTCCAGCCACCCATCCTTTCACAGTTCCTTTTCTTGCGGGGATAATTATCAAATTGGGTAATTTCTACACTCACATACACACTTTTCTGTGCTGCATACATTCGGGTTTGCATTGACATGTGTTTGCGGCGTCGTATAAACATTTTCAGATGTATCTACATTACTTAAAGACTCTATGTAGGTGGGTGAGAAAGACATGTGGGAACGCCGGCTGCACGCTCTCTCTCGCTTGTGATCTATTTTGGCCTCGCACGCAGCGGGTCTTGTTGTGGCCACGTGTTTCGTTCTATAAATAAAGGCCTATGACAAGAACACACTTTTCAGTGACGTAGTTCACATTTTCCCCTGCATATATTGTTGATCACTGTGCGCTACGTGAGAGCTGAGTTACGCTTTTTAAAAATGTGACTTTTACCATCGTCGAATTTGCATTGAAGGTGAGTTTGTCAGATCTTTGTAATTGTTTATAGTTAAAGATAAATCATTTCTGAATATGTGTAGGCTGTTTGTATTGACCATATCTCGACGACAACTGGAGATTTTGGATCTACCATTGAGTCACTGAATTTTCAAACCACGTGTCTTTTGTCCAAAATGGCTGATTCACTCCTTTTTCGAGAATATTTTATAATCAAACAGAATCATTCATATTGCTAATAACGAGTATTCATGTAATCCTGAATACTTCAAATTTGTTTCACAAGTGTTTGATTGCTAAAATTTTATGTCAGTATCTTGAAACTTTACATTCAATTCTGCTTGATCTGCGGGGTCAGTCAGAACTGGTGTGGATAGTGAGTGACCTTTTTCTGTCACAAGTTGAAGTTGGTTCTTTGCCTGCCTCCTACTTGATCATAATACTGGTAAGTTAAAATATATATTATTAAATGTACAACATATTTTGAATATTGATTTTCTGCCTGTTGGACACTATAAAAAGCAAACATATTGACTGTAAATGCTCGCCTTTCTTTGCATGCATTCACCTTTTTTCTTTTTTTATGTGTGCAGTGAGTTAATTGTGACTGCATCATAATGCCTCGCAAGACGAAACCCCCACCCTCTGGGAAGTCTGGTCGAGCTCGGCAGTTCCTGATAGACAATTATGCCGTTGGTGACAAAACCACCGTGTGCCATAGTGGACATGTACTGATGCTGTTCTGTGAAACTGGCAAGTCACATGTGAACACAGTCAAACTCATCAACAGCAAATTGGTTTCAAACCAAGTATTGCCCAGATTGACACCCTAGTGAAAAGAGCCATGGGTTTATTGGAACAGATATATCGACCAGCTGCCAAAGAGATTTTGGTGAAACTATGTGAGGAGATCTTTGTGTTTAGATATCCTCCACCCCAAATACCTGCACCTCCAGCTTGCCCATCCCAAATACCTGCACCTCCAGCTTGCCCTTCATCTGAGCCTCCAACTTGCCCTCCACATTCATCGCCTCAGCAGTCAATTCCCTCAGCCTCAGCAGGTACATAGTCACCAGTTCATTCTTCTGAACAAGATTCTGTTCAAATGTGCTACTGTGACCCTGGACCATCTTCTTGCAGTTCCCAACCTCGATTGTCCAGGCTCAGAAGTGACCCACTGACCCCCAGGAAGAAAGCTTTGAAACGGAAGTTGTCATTTGTGGCATTAGAGTTGGCATCGAGCAGGAAGAGGCATCGTTCAGCATTAAAAGACTTCAAGGAGAAAATCAAGTCCAGACCTTACAGGTTGAAGCAGCTGAACCAGACCATAAAACCTAAGGAGACAACCATCCAACATCTACGAGCAGCATTGAAACTGCTGCCTGCCAAAGACAAGAAGCTACAGTTGGAAAACCACAGGTTGAGATGGCAGCTGGCGGGTGCAAAGACCAAGAGTTGTGACAAGCTGGCTGAACTTCAAAGCATCTACCGCTGTCAGCTTGCTGAAAAAGACAGTACCATTCGTGCCTTGGAAAATGAAATTATGTTACTCAAAGAAGAATCGCAGGTTGCCCAGAGCAAGCAGTCAACAATGATGGACAAGAAGACATTCTCCCCCACAGTGGGGGTGATGGTTTATGAAATGATCATGTCACAAGTACCTACCAGGAATGTGCCAAGTCTGCTAGATTAAATAACGACGAGAACTGGCCTGGAGTTTGAGGGAGGTGCACTTCATCGCAATACAGTTGAGCAAATGGCCCGTGAGATGGGAGTTATCAGTGATCTGCAGACAGCCGAGCTTCTTGTGAACACCAGTGGTTTAACCCTTGGATTTGATGCCACAACTCAGGAGGGTGTTCACATGAGCTGTATACATGTCACTTCATCAAACAGCTGCCAAATCATCGCCATGAACCAGCTCCCGGGAGGCACAGCTGAGGACTATGAGAACCACATCATGGACTCTTGTGTCCCACCTCTCTCAGATTTACGCAGATTTTCATCAAGTCGACATTGAGGAGACAGGGCGGGCGATAGTCACAAATATCAGCAACACCATGAGTGATCGTGCCGCAGTAAACCATGCTACAGTCGCGCGGGTCAACACTACTTGGGGCAAGAAACAAAATGAGTTAAATTGCCACCTGCACCCCCTTGATTCCATAGCCACTGCCTGTCGTGCCGCATTAAAGGTGCTGGAGCCTGAGAAAGGACAGCTGTTTGGAAAAGACTGCTTGGTGGGCAATATTGTTATTCAAATGAGCAAGATCAGGTACAAAGACATCAAGGGGGACCCTAGAGGCTTCAGAACTTTCCTGGAAGACAACCATCTGCCATGTGGTTTGATTCCCAGATACCGTGGGAATCGGCTGCATATTCTTTTCCACACGTGTTGTGTGTTGGTGCAGCACCATTCCCTTCTTCTACACTATTTGTCGACAGGAGCCGTATCATGTGGTGGGCTGCGAGCAGGTCTCAGAGATGACTTTAGCAACCCCAAAGCTTTCAAGGAAATGTGTGTCCTGGCGCTGCTGGGTCGACTGCTGACAGGCCCTTGGATGCGCACATTCTACAGGGCACCACCTCATGAAGTTGCTGAAGCCCTTCCCCCACCTTCCACCCCTCATGGAACTGCTGAAGCCCCTCCCCCACATGCCACCCCTCCTGGAACTGTCGAGGCCCCCCCCCCCCCCCCCCCCCCATCTGCCACTCCCAGTCTTGACGACATCAATGGAATCACCGTTGTGAAACAGGTGCTGGCAACATTAGCAGAGGCTTCCAAGAACCCACTGGGTGTGCTGCATAGACGAACAGATTTCTTCGGTAATGTGGTGGAGCATGATTCAGTTTTCAAGGCCATTGTAATGGTGTGCCCAGCTGACGAGGATGTGCATGACATGCTGTTGGGATGTTTCAGCGCCATCATCTCAGTGATCGAACGACAGTATGAACGATACTTCAACATTGAGGTCACAGAGGAGCTGAAGAAGGAGACTGCGACCGCCCGTCTACACAACATAGACTCGGAGGAGATGATGGGTATGTTTAGCGCGGCACAAGCAAGAGCACCAAATGCAACCATGTGCTACCTGTCTTCAAAACTCAGGGCGACAAAAAAAAAATGTTGTTGACCAGTCCACCTCGACCAGCTGACCGAAGAGATGAGAAACAAAGTGATCACATGGGCAAGAAAGGCAGCTAGGAAGAAGAGGAGGGCCAACAGAATGAAGCTTGCCCAGCTTAGCGTCGAACTTTCAAGGAGGGAGGCCCTGAAACAGCACCAAAAGGAAGAAAAAGAAAGGAGGAAAATTGAGAAAATCATCAAAACCTTAACACCAGAAGCAGAGGCGGTCATGAAGGCGTTTCCAGATCTCGAGGAAAATCTGGTTATCAACGTGATTGATACACTGTCTGACAGGATTGTGGGCAGAAGTATGTGCCACATCTGGCATGATGGGAATGTAAACACAATGTATTACGGCAAAGTCAAGAAATTAAAGAATAACAAGAAAGACTATGTCGTAGCCTACTGGCTCCCCAAAGAGTCTTATGATGATGCAGAAGATTATAACATGAGTAAACATCAACTCGCAGCTGACATTGTCTGTGGTGAACTGCTCCTGTCCTGAACAACCTGTAAGGACATTTTCAAATACATTTTTGAACTTCTGGAATAAACAGAGCAGTGTAGGAGAACAAAGTGAAGTTGTTTGTTTTTTGTTGTTGTCCGAGTGCTATGATTTTTTAGTAGCTGAAAAAAGCATTATGTGGCATTTTCAAAAATTGCACCATGTAGACCATCCATTTTTCTACTCACCCTCCAAAAATCAACTTCAAACTCAAAGCTTGAATAGGTAATAAATGATGATTTTTAAAGTAAATGTGGTGTCGATTTTGACCACACTTTAAAAAAATGTGTGGTTCTGGGTTAAAACATTGACGAAAATTGGTGGCACCCTAAAGGTTAACCCTCTTGTGCATGCAACGCCCGATAACGGCCGCTATTTTTTGTAAGCGCTTGTGCATAGACCGCCTGCTAACGCCCAGGGAGACCCCATCTATAAATAAAGAGATTCCCTGTCTATTTTTGGTCAGAGCCTCGGTTTGATTATACCCACAATGCACTGGGTCTTCCGTCCGCCTGAACCGCGTAAGTTTGGAATTTTCCGAGAGAAGCGTGTGCGAGAACGAATTTTTGATTTCAAGAGAAGTTGTGCAGTTCAATATGGAAACTGATGATGAAGCGTCAGTAGATGCAGAATCAATGTTCTTAGATGAGGACTCTGGTAGCGATTATGAGAATGATATAGACGAAAACTCCGACTGGGAAGCACTTGAAGATGTCTTAGATGTGGACAGTGACTTGGAAGTAGACGGTGAGGGCAGTGATGTGAACGGAGATGTGAGTTTTGGTGCGGTGGCGTCGGCGTCGACAATATCAAATGACAATTGGAAGAGGGAACTGTCAAACTTCGAAATTGAACCGTTTGCAGAGCATGTAGGACCTATCCATGATTTGCCACTGGATGCAGTTCCGATAGACTTCCTCCATCTCATGATTCCGGAGTCATTCTTCACTCATTTGGCTGCTGAAACAAACCGTTACGCAGAGCAAAGTCAGCAGTCGAAGGGCAAAGACAGCAAGTGGAGGCCAACCACGCCCTCAGAGCTGAGAGTCTACTTCGCTGTCATGATAGTGATGGGCATCCACAGACTTCCCAGGCGATGACTCTACTGGTCCGTGGATGATGATCTGAATGTGCCAGCTGTTTCGAGGTTGATAACTGAGAATCGCTTCTCAAAGCTAACTCAGTATTTACACGTGAATGACGAACCTACAGCAGTTCCACGCGGTCAGGAGGGATATGATCCTCTTCACAAGTTGAGGCCTCTCATCAGCATTGTGAAGAAGACATTCAGCCAGCACTACACACCTAACAGAGAGGTGTCCATAGATGAAGCAATGGTCAAGTTTTCAGGCAAACTATACTTCAAGCATCCCTGCACGGGAAATGGGAGTTTTGGACTCCCTAAATCGCACCACCTCCGCTGTGTACATAGCCTACTTCAAGACGTTCTTGGCTCGTCGA
>JAWQFJ010026025.1:5000-17263 GCA_034096865.1 Theodoxus fluviatilis | reverse complement strand
TAAGTAATGTTACACTCTTCATTTCACATAAATATGATGTATTAGATTTGAAGAAGACAGTTTGGAGTCTCATCTTAACTTGACACCACCACTCATTCAGAAAAAGAGCCACAAAAGATAAACTATTCAACACAAAAGCTTTATTGCAGCTTTAACATCCAAATATTAATGATAGTTTTGCTCCTAGGTCAAGAAGAAATGAAATAAAACCATAATTGTTAGTCAAATCAGAGGTTAGCATTCGTCTTAACTCAACTTTACACCGCAGCCAATTATCATGTCACACTTTGGTGTCAAGTTAAGATTAGACTCCAAACTGTCTTCTTCAAATACAACTAAACTAAACATTGCATTCCGTTTTTCTTTTCTGTACAGTTTAGACATCACCTAATGCATCATATTTATGTGAAATGAAGAGTGTATCATTACTTATGAAAAAGTTTATTTTGAAATATTTGTGTCACACCAATACTCACCACCTCTGTACTCTTGACCATGTGCAAAAGCTTCTGCTTCACTGGGGAAGAATTTCCTGTGCTCTCTGAGGGTCTGTGTTTACGCTCTCACTGCCTCCTTTCCCTAATGCCTCCTGCTCATGTATTTATAAACTGCAACAGTACACCATGCAGTAGCAAGCATTTCCTGTGCTCTTGATGCAAGGGAGTGGTGTGTATTTGAATGTGGAGTTCCCCTGAAGCATCTACCGCTTGTTGTGTAATGTGTGACCCACCAGCTTGAAGTCAGTCCTAACTTGCATGTGTATGGTAATTTTGCGATTCATGCAGATATATTTGATGGGGGTGAGTTACATGTTTTGTGTACTTTGTGTATGGTAATTTGGCGATACATGCAGATATACTTACTTGATGGGGTGAGTGACATGTTTTGTGTACTGTGTGTATGGTAATTTGGCGATACATGCAGATATACTTGATGGGGTGAGTGACATGATTTGTGTACTGTGTGTATGGTAATTTGGCGATACATGCAGATATACTTGATGGGGTGAGTTACATGTTTTGTGTACTGTGTGTATGGTAATTTGGCGATACATGCAGATATATACTTGATGAGGTGAGTGACATGTTTTGTGTACTGTGTGTATGGTAATTTTGCGATACATGCAGATATAAATGATGGGGTGAGTTACATGTTTTGTGTACTGTGTGTATGGTAATTTGGCAATACATGCAGATATACTTGATGGGGTGAGTTACATGTTTTGTGTACTGTGTGACCAACGTGCATGAAGTCAGTCCTAACTTGCATGTGTATGGTCCGCTTTGTCCTGCCTTGCCCTGCCCTGTGTCAAGGCTGGTATAGGTGGAACATGGCTCAAGGTACCAGCAGACAGTATTTAAAAAAAACAAAATAAAGAATTCCTTCCTCAATCACTACTCTTATTGAACACAAACGCCACAAACAGGATAAAACTTTAAATTTTTAATCAGTACAGATATTCTGTTAAATTACAAACTTGCTCTCATTCAGCAAATTGACAAATAGTAATGATACAAATACAAATACTACAAAATCCCTCCCTAAAAACACTGCCAAATCACAACGAATAAATCTCAAAAGCAATATAAAATCACAAGTGCGACCAAACGCAGCAAATCAAAACAAACGTCCAAAGGCCTGTAGACACAAATCAAGACAATACAGAATGATGAAGTTTATTAGGTTAACATACAGAGCCAAAGCCCTGTGTAGAACAGACAGGGAAAATGCTAGACCACAGGCGGGGTGGTCTGAACTCACTGCCTTTCGGTCAGCGCCCAAAATGCTCTACCAACTAGCCAACATGGTCCCAACGGTAGACCAAAACAATTATGTAAACTCACAACCCAATGGCTTATAGCCCTATAACATGTTCGGTCCCACACGTTAATGGCCTGGCGCCTCAAAATCTGAAATATAACACAAAAAACAAACTATAACTTCCGTTAAGGAAACAATGAAGCAACAGAATGAGAGGCAGATACAATAAAACCGCGAACAAATCGAGAGAGTAAGAGAAAAAGTGTATCCGATATCCTTACCTCTCAAGATTAAGAGCAGCAGTAACCGGCGACGTACATCCGCCAAAACGAACACTGGCAACACCAAGTCGCCAAACAAAACCAAACAGGCAACCAGCCAAGCAGGAGATTCTCCAACAGCCACACTGGGCTTACCGAGAGTAACAGAACTCAATTCAAAACCTCACTTCCACACATAATTCTGACTATAAATAAGACAAGAAAGGAGCGAAATTCTCGTACAAAAGAGAATATGCACCACTGTGGTGATACAGCACGTGCAACTGGCACGAAAAAAAGAAAAGAAAATCCATTCACAGACAAAAATTGTAGAATACCATGCTCAGCTAAAATTAATTATTAGATGAACGATGGAGTTTCACGGCCCATCACACTTTGCAAGCATAACTGTTACAATCAAAGCAAATGCACAATTATTGAACAGCGTAGGGAAACAGTACAAACGAAACAAAAGTTTTAAATAAACATGTCCGAGTCGTGACACCCTGCCCTGTCTTGCCCTGCCCTGTCTTGTCTGCCTTGTCTGCCCTGCCCTGCCCTGTCTTGTCTGCCTTGTCTGCCCTGCCCTGTCTTGTCTGCCCTGTCTTGTCTGCCCTGTCTTGTCTGCCCTGCCCTGCCCTGTCTTGTCTGCATTGTCTGCCTTGTCATGCCCTGCCTTGCCCTGCCCTGTCTTGTCTGCCCTGTCCTGCCCTGCCTTGTCTGCCCTGTCCTGCCCTGCCCTGCCTTGTCTGCCCTGCCTTGTCTGCCCTGCCCTGCCTTGTCTGCCCTGTCTTGTCTGCCCTGTCTTGTCTGCCCTGTCCTGCCTTGCCTTGCCCCACCTTGCCTTGCCCTTCCTTGCCTTGTCCTGCCCTGTCTTGAAGCCCTGTCTTGTCTGCCCTGTCCTGCCCTGCCTTGCCCTTCCTTGCCTTGCCCTTCCTTGCCTTGTCCTGCCCTGTCTTGAAGCCCTGTCTTGTCTGCCCTGTCCTGCCCTGCCTTGCCCTGCCTTGCCTTGCCCTTCCTTGCCTTGTCCTGCCCTGTCTTGTCTGCCCTGTCTTGTCTGCCCTGTCTTGTCTGCCTCGTCCTGCCCTGTCTTGTCTGCCCTGCCCTGCCCTGTCTTGCCCTTCCTTGCCTTGTCCTGCCCTGTCTTGTCTGCCCTGTCTTGTCTGCCTTGTCTGCCCTGTCCTGCCCTGCATTGTCTGCCCTGTCCTGCCCTGCCTTGCCCTTCCTTGCCTTGTCCTGCCCTGTCTTGTCTGCCCTGTCTTGTCTGCCCTGTCCTGCCCTGCCTTGTCCTGCCTTGCCTTGCCCTGCCTTGCCTTGTCCTGCCTTGCTCAGCCTTGCCCAGCCTCGCTTGCCTTGCCCTGCCTTGCCCCTCCCTGCCCTGCATTGCCTTGCCTGCCTTGCCCAGCCTCGCCTGCCTTGCCCCTCCCTGCCCAGCCTCGCCTGCCTTGCCCTGCCTTGCCCCTCCCTGCCCAGCCTCGCTTGCCTTGCCCTGCCTTGCCCCTCCCTGCCCTGCATTGCCTTGCCTGCCTTGCCCAGCCTCGCCTGCCTTGCCCTGCCTTGCCCCTCCCTGCCCAGCCTCGCCTGCCTTGCCCTGCCTTGCCCCTCCCTGCCCAGCCTCGCCTGCCTTGCCCCTCCCTGCCCAGCCTCGCCTGCCTTGCCCTGCTTTGCCCCTCCCTGCCCTGCCTTGCCCCTCCCTGCCCTGCATTGCCTTGCCTGCCTTGCCCCTCCCTGCCCTGCATTGCCTTGCCTGCCTTGCCCCTCCCTGCCCTGCCTTGCCCCTCCCTGCCCTGCCTTGCCCCTCCCTGCCCAGCCTCGCCTGCCTTGCCCCTCCCTGCCCAGCCTCGCCTGCCTTGCCCTGCTTTGCCCCTCCCTGCCCTGCCTTGCCCCTCCCTGCCCTGCCTTGCCCCTCCCTGCCCTGCATTGCCTTGCCTGCCTTGCCCCTCCCTGCCCTGCATTGCCTTGCCTGCCTTGCCCCTCCCTGCCCTGCCTTGCCCCTCCCTGCCCTGCCTTGCCCATCCCTGCCCTGCATTGCCTTGCCTGCCTTGCCCCTCCCTGCCCTGCATTGCCTTGCCTGCCTTGCCCCTCCCTGCCCTGCCTTGCCCCTCCCTGCCCTGCCTTGCCCCTCCCTACCCTGCCTTGCCCATCCCTGCAATGCATTGCCTTGCCTGCCTTGCCAGGATGCAGCGAGGAGGCCTGGCCAGACTGCTTTGTTGACACATGACCCCACCGCCTCCCTGTCTGCCAGGCAACCGCTCTGTAATTGCATTACAATGACACCTTCCACTACAGGGTGTGTGTGTGTGTGTGTGTGTGTGTGTGTGTGTGGAAGTGGGAGGCGGGAGAGAGAGAGAGAAAGAGAGAGAGAGAGAGAGAGAGAGAGAGAGAGAGAGAGAGAGAGAGAGAGCAGGCAGGCAGGCAGGCAGGCAGGCAGGCAGGCAGGCAGGCAAGCAGGCAGACAGAGACAGAGAGAGAGATAGAACAAAACAAAACATAACACTTCAAGAGGGCCTCCAGCCTATTGCATACAATCAATTATGCAGGACAGCTTCCTATTTAAGAATGGAGACAATGTAACTTTCACAGTGCTCTCTCTCTCTCTCTGCCTGCCTCTCGTGTCATCTGCTCTTAACTCTCTATGTCTACATCTTTGTACTCGCTCTCTCTCTACCTACTCCTAGTCTCTGTCTCCCCTCTCTGTCTCTCTCTCTACTCTCTCTCTCTCTCTCTCCTCTCTCTCTGTCGCTCGCTCTCGGTCTCCGTCTCTCCTCTCTCTGTCTCTCTCTCTCTCTCTCTCTCTACTCTGCTCTCTCTCTCTGCTCTCTCTCTTCTGCTCTCTGTCTTCTCTCTCTGTCCGAGCATTGTAATTCCGTCTCCGCTTCTCTCTTGCCCTCTCTATCTGTATGTCTCTCTCTCTGTCTGGTCTCTCTCTCCTGGTCTCTCTCTGACTGGTCTCTCTGTATTCTCTCTGTCGCTCTCTCCTCTGTCTTCCTCTCTGTCATCTCGTCTCTCTGCCTCCTCTTCTGTCTGTCTCGCTCTGCTCTCTCTACTCTCCTTCCCATTCTATCTCATTCCTCCTCTCTCTCTGCTATGTCATGAGCTCTTCTCTTCTCGCTCTCTATCTCTCTCCTCCCTCCTCGTTTTCATGTCGCCCACGATGTCGGGAGGCGCTAACAAAGGCTTTCTACAATAAATTGGCTTCTTAGTTGGTCCTTCAAATTGTGTAACATGGTAAATTTCAGTAACGGGCGGGAACCTTAAGATTATTTGCCATTTGCAGGTTCCCTTACAGGTGTGGCGGGGCAAACGTGCAACTTAATAGTACTGATAGTCCTACTATTTATCTTAATCCTTCTGGATGTGGTGGCGAGTCCTTGAGACTATTAAATAGTGAGAGATGACACAGCTGATGACAGTGTGTGTGTGGCTGTGTCCGTGAGGAGTTGAGTGAGAGACGACGAGACGAGAGTGAGAGGGAGAGAGAGATGAGGAGGAGAGAGAGGAGAGGACGATAAGAGAGGAGAGAGAGAGAGAGCGAGATGAGCACATGAGCAGAAGCGAGACTGATTGATTCTGTAAGCAAAGCTGGTCACAAACAGTCGACGGGAATCACGCAGTTTGTAAGGGAATGATCGCTATGACAGTACGCAACGTCCAGTCTCTCAATTCTGGCAATAAAACGTTCTCAATAAGCCGACCCCGCCTGCTTTCTGTCGCCATTATACTACGAGCGTGGCAACTTGAGATCCGTCTGTCAGCTAGCGTTGTTAGAACGCTCGTTAGTGAGGAGATCGCGTCTGATTGCGTTTAGATAACGCGCCTCAGGCATTGGGCGCGTTTGTTTGGCCCAAAATCTCGCGATTCTCCCTGAATGGCTAGTCGAGGGCGAGTGAGACGCTCCTACAGCTAGAAAAACGGCCAATCATCTCGCACAGAGTCGGTGAAGAAGTTGCAGATAGACGAAATAATTGACGATTCAGATATCACATGAGTTTTTCATTTCATAGATCACACCAATTGAGGGGGCTCCGGACCTCTCTCGGCCTCCCGCGGCCTCCCGCCTTCATGGCGAGTGCGTCCTTATGAGCGAGGAACGTAAGCAATGCCTAGCCCTCGAGATTCTCTCGGGATTTTGGGCCAAACAAACACGCCCATTACCTTGAAAGCGCTTCGTTGTATGGACGTACGTGTTTGTTTTTATAAAGCGCTTTTCTCACACCGAGGCATGCTCAAGGCGCCTACGACTGTTTTCGGAACAGATGGGTCTTAAATCCGCTTCTGAAACTGGTCAGACTCTTTGACCTCCTCAGTTCTCCTGGAGGTGAGTTCCAGAGTCTTGGAGCCACGGATGAGAAAGAGCTGTACCCGTATCCATTGAGGTGTTTTGGGGGAACGCATAGAGGAAGCCTCCCCGATGGCCGTAGGGCTCTGTGTGGTTTGTACTCTTGCAAAAGCTGACATATGCTAGTGTAGCAGTCCCGGATATGCGGTTACACACTCTGCACAGCCGTTTGTGCTGAACGCTATGGTGACAAGACAGCCAGTGTAGCAGTCCCTGATATGCGGTTACACACTCTGCACAGCCGTTTGTGCTGAACGCTATGGTGGCAAGACAGCCAGTGTAGCAGTCCCTGATATGCGGTTACACACACTGCACAGGCATTTGTGCTGAACGCTATGGTGGCAAGGCAGCCAGTGTAGCAGTCCCTGATATGCGGTTACACACACTGCACAGGCATTTGTGCTGAACGCTATGGTGGCAAGGCAGCCAGTGTAGCAGTCCCTGATATGCGGTTACACACACTGCACAGGCATTTGTGCTGAACGCTATGGTGGCAAGGCAGCCAGTGTAGCAGTCCCTGATATGCGGTTACACACACTGCACAGGCGTTTGTGCTGAACGCTATGGTGGCAAGACAGCCAGTGTAGCAGTCCCTGATATGCGGTTACACACACTGCACAGGCATTTGTGCTGAACGCTATGGTGGCAAGGCAGCCAGTGTAGCAGTCCCTGATATGCGGTTACACACACTGCACAGGCATTTGTGCTGAACGCTATGGTGGCAAGGCAGCCAGTGTAGCAGTCCCTGATATGCGGTTACTCACACTGCACAGGCATTTGTGCTGAACGCCATGGTGGCAAGGCAGTCCCTGATATGCGGTTACTCACACTGCACAGGCATTTGTGCTGAACGCTATGGTGTCCAGGCAGCCAGTGTAGCAGTCCCTGATATGCGGTTACACACACTGCACAGGCATTTGTGCTGAACGCTATGGTGGCAAGGCAGCCAGTGAGGCGACTGCTGGAGCGGCGAGATACTTGCCCACATATGAGGAAGTTTCACTGTTCCTGCCCCTACATTTTGGCCCCCCTGTGGGTTGGGGGTCAGAATAGACCCCCTGTGGGTTGGGGGTCAGAATAGACCCCCCTGTGGGTTGGGGGTCAGAATAGACCCATTGTGTCTCCCTACGCGATGCGTAAGAGGCGAATAAATAGGGACATCGTGACTTGATTTGCGCTTATTATAAACTTTTCTTGAGATTTTGTGCTCAATGGCCTTATGTAGCCTGCAAAGCTGATATGCCGTAAAACTGACCATCCATCCATCCATCCATCCTTCCATCCTTCCATCCTTCCATCCAGTATTTTGGAGACTCCGGAGTTTCTGCACTGTGGACAAATTATTTGTACATGGAAATGAAAATAATGATAATGATTGTCTTTGTATTCGTCCATTTTGAGGAAATTCTCTTTGGGGAATTTCAACCCCGGTCACCGCTGTGCAATACCAAGTAACCGGTTTTACTCCTGGGTAGGAGAGGCAGTGTGGGTGTACAATACCAAGTGCCCGGTTTTACTCCTGGGTAGGAGAGGCAGTGTGGGTGTGCAATACCAAGTAACCGCTTTTACTCCTGGGTATTAGAGGCAGTGTGGGTGTGCAATACCAAGTGCCCGGTTTTACTCCTGGGTATTAGAGGCAGTGTGGGTGTGCAATACCAAGTGCCCGGTTTTACTCCTGGGTATTAGAGGCAGTGTGGGTGTGCAATACCAAGTGCCCGGTTTTACTCCTGGGTAGGAGAGGCAGTGTGGGTGTGCAATACCAAGTAACCGGTTTTACTCCTGGGTAGGAGAGGCAGTGTGGGTGTGCAATACCAAGTGACCGGTTTTACTCCTGGGTAGGAGAGGCAGTGTGGGTGTGCAATACCAAGTAACCGGTTTTACTCCTGGGTATTAGAGGCAGTGTGGGTGTGCAATACCAAGTAACCGGTTTTACTCCTGGGTATTAGAGGCAGTGTGGGTGTGCAATACCAAGTAACCGGTTTTACTCCTGGGTAGGAGAGGCAGTGTGGGTGTGCAATACCAAGTGCCCGGTTTTACTCCTGGGTAGGAGAGGCAGTGTGGGTGAAGCACCTTGCCCTGGGCAGGAGAGGCAGTGTGGGTGAAGCACCTTGCCCTGGGTAGGAGAGGCAGTGTGGGTGAAGCACCTTGCCCTGGGTAGGAGAGGCAATGTGGGTGAAGCACCTTGCCCTGGGTAGGAGAGGCAGTGTGGGTGAAGCACCCTGCCCTGGGTAGGAGAGGCAGTGTGGGTGAAGCACCTTGCCCTGGGTAGGAGAGGCAGTGTGGGTGAAGCACCTTGCCCTGGGTAGGAGAGGCAGTGTGGGTGAAGCACCTTGCCCTGGGTAGGAGAGGCAGTGTGGGTGAAGCACCTTGCCCTGGGTAGGAGAGGCAGTGTGGGTGAAGCATCTTGCCCAAGGATGCGACTCTAGGATCTGTGCAGCTTCGAACACCGCACCCATTAGCTGCTAGCGACTGCAGGTCACATGCTCTATCTGCTCGGCTACAGAGCCCACAACGACATGGGCGTTAGATACGATACGGCCAACATCGGCTTGCCATGCTGTGTATTTTCCGACTGAATTCCGCAATTTGAGGCAGTCTGAAATGAGAACAAGGGTGGGGAAAGTTCAGAGGCAGAGAGGGGGTACCTTGCTGTGAGAATTCTTTGCCAAGAGCTCTGATAGGATGAAAGGGGGAAAATCAGAAACGGCTGGGCTGTTCCGATAGCACAGATCTGAAACCAGCAGGCGGAACAGGGAAGAAAGAGGACTGCCGAGGAGGAGTGTAGCTCTCTAGCCTTGGAAGTATTCTCTGTGGGTATCGATTTTGTGATCAGCCTGGGCGCTACTTTATGAATGCTTGATGAATATTCATTTTGCCCATTTGTTCTTTATCCATTTTTCATCCAACTTTGCTGTGGCTGAAACTAGGAACGTGGTTTGCTTTCTGCTCTACATCAATAATTGCATTCGCCCTGATCGGCTCTCTTTAGAGAAGCAGTAATATCCCTCTTGTATCGGAGAGGGGGAGAGAGAGATAATGTGTGTGTGTATGTGAGTGCATGTTCGTGCTTGCATGTGTTTGTATGTGCGTGTGCATGAATACGCCTGTGTATGAGCATGCGTGTGCATGCATGTGTATGGGCGCATGCACGCGTTTTTGCATTCTCTGTATGTTCGTTATGGTATTGACCAAGTAGAAGATGTGCAGTGAGTGTTGTTATTCGACAAAAATGAAAACCAAGGTGGCGGATTTTGGGCTTCACCAAAGTCAAGTCGACCCGACACCCTCCACCGGAAATCACAATCAACCCAGCTGAAAAGGAAGGTGTGCAAACTGTGGTGACCAAAGTCTTCCACCTCCCTCCCTCCCTCCCTCCCTCCCTCCCTCCCTCCCTCCCTCCCTCCCTCCCTCCCTCCCTCCCTCCCTCCCTCCCTCCCCTCCCCTCCCCTCCCCTCCCCTCCCCTCCCCTCCCCTCTCCTCTCCTCCCCTCCCTCCCTCCCATCCCTCCCTCCCTCCTCCCTCCCTCCCTCCCCTCTCTCCCCTCCCCTCCCCTCCCTCCTTCCCCTCCCCTCCCCTCCCCTCCCCTCCCCTCCCCTCCCCTCCCCTCTCCTCCCCTCCCCTCCCCTCCCCTCCCCTCCCCTCCCCTCCCCTTCCCTCCATTCTCCTCCCCTCCCCAGCTTGCTGAGAGGCAGTCTGCTTTTCCAGACAAAGTGCACTTTCTAATGCCTCCAGGGGAAATTAAAAAACCCTCCCCTCCCCTCCCCTCCCCTCCCCTCCCCTCCCCTCCCCTCCCCTCCCCTCCCCTCCCCTCCCCTCCCCTCCCTCCCCTCCCCTCCCCTCCCCTCCCCTCCCCTCCCCAGCTTGCTGACAGGCAGTCTGCTTTTCCAGACGAAGTGCTCTTTCTAATGCCTCCAGGGGAAAAAAAAAACACCCCATGCAATGTTTATTAGGTATATATACATGTACACATGTCTGGCCTTGACGCCATCGCTACACATGGGGAAACTTTGAGGGCATGTTTGCACATGTGACCCGCACCGCGGAGTTCCCCCAAGCGAAATGGAGAGCTCTACCACCCATTTTAGTTGGTGGGTGCCTGGTTGTCAGTTCGAGATCTTGATAAAGAACTTATCTGTGGCCATTTCTTTCTATAGAAGCCGAAGATTTTAGTCAGTCTTCAGCCTATCAAAGGGTTAAAGCAAGTGCAGTGGTTGATTGTCCGTTGTGTATAATGACCGAACACGTCTTAATTAGATTTGGCTCTCATTTTAGATATACTTTTTTTTCACTCAAAATATTGACTGCTAAGGATGCACGATTTATTTGAACCTAACCTGGCACCAGATCAATCGATTTAAAGAAACCGTGCTCACCATCTTAAAGACCACGTCGTTTTCTGCTAGAAATGATGCGTAACTCAGGATCGACGGTGGACGTAATGCGACTCATTTTGTGGTGCAAGAAGACATTGGTATGCATGTCTGTTCTTGACGCCCTCACTGCAGAGGGGAACACCTGGAGAGTGTGTTTACAGTATTCTGGAGTGTGAGACTTTGCTCGTGCGGTAATTTAGAAGAAAAAAAGGAAAAGAAATACACATGTGGCTTGACGCGCTTTGCATTCCCAATGCGCTCAGTTTGCTGACATTTTTAATTGCTTCGTGGTTTTACTGCCTTTTTTCTTAGGCGCGAGCTCGTTCGTTTGTTTGTATATGTTTGACTCTCTTGTATAGCGCCATTCTTGTTATGAAGTAAAAAGTACACATAAATCAACAGTTCCTACATGCCCTTAGAGAAAACTGCCAAGCCCTTCCGTTACGTCACTCGCTGGACGCTCGAGCCGATACGCATGAGCGCCGTTCTCACACCCAGGGAATGCTCAACGTAGTTAAAGCTTAAACGCATGGGTCTTACTCTTAGGCAGGCTAAAGCTTAAACACATGGGTCTTACTCTTATGCAGGTTAAAGCTTAAACGCATGGGTCTTACTCTTATGCAGGTTAAAGCTTAAACGCATGGGTCTTACTCTTATGCAGGTTAAAGCTTAAACGCATGGGTCTTACTCTTATGCAGGTGAAAGCTCAAACACATGGGTCTTACTCTTATGCAGGTTAAAGCTTAAACGCATGGGTCTTACTCTTAGGCAGGCTAAAGCTTAAACGCATGGGTCTTACTCTTAGGCAGGCTAAAGCTTAAACGCATGGGTCTTACTCTTAGGCAGGTTAAAGCTTAAACGCATGGGTCTTACTCTTATGCAGGTGAAAGCTCAAACACATGGGTCTTACTCTTAGGCAGGTTAAAGCTTAAACGCATGGGTCTTACTCTTAGGCAGATTAAAGCTTAAACGCATGGGTCTTACTCTTAGGCAGGCTAAAGCTTAAACGCACGGGTCTTACTCTTAGGCAGGCTAAAGCTTAAACGCACGGGTCTTACTCTTAGGCAGGTTAAAGCTTAAACGCATGGGTCTTACTCTTAGGCAGGCTAAAGCTTAAACGCATGGGTCTTACTCTTAGGCAGGCTAAAGCTTAAACGCATGGGTCTTACTCTTAGGCAGGCTAAAGCTTAAACGCATCCATGGGTCTTACTCTTAGGCAGGTTAAAGCTTAAACGCATGGGTCTTACTCTTAGGCAGGCTAAAGCTTAAACGCATGGGTCTTACTCTTAGGCAGGCTAAAGCTTAAACGCATGGGTCTTACTCTTAGGCAGGTTAAAGCTTAAACGCATGGGTCTTACTCTTAGGCAGGCTAAAGCTTAAACGCATGGGTCTTACTCTTAGGCAGGTTAAAGCTTAAACGCATGGGTCTTACTCTTATGCAGGCTAAAGCTTAAACGCATGGGTCTTACTCTTAGGCAGGCTAAAGCTTAAACGCATGGGTCTTACTCTTAGGCAGGCTAAAGCTTAAAC
>JAWQFJ010026024.1:12500-22786 GCA_034096865.1 Theodoxus fluviatilis | reverse complement strand
GTAGCCTACTACACCGTGCCGTATCGTGTTAGTATGTGCGCGCTTGTGCGTGCGTGCATTCTAGCATCGTCACGACACGCATGTTTTCAACAATCTCTTCTTGCGCGCACTCGTTCACGACATAAGCATGCACTTGCAAACTTTCATCCATGTGCTGGCTCGTTCCTGACAGGACGCCACTTTGGGCTACACCTTCTTTCTCATGATTCACTTCTCTTATCCGCTCTCTTTCACTCTCATCTCCATTGGACGCTCTTGAAACTCTAGAGGTTCTGTCAGCATTACCATCAAATTATCATTCATAACTGCCAACACCTCAGCGGTAACGATGCGGCGCTATCTACTTTATTATATCGCCGCTAGTCAGGACCTTTCCTACTTGTCGACGCCACTGCTGTCCGAAGTGATGATCGAAGAGGACATTTCTCGATTATCGTTTTGATTTAATGCTCCTAGCTGCCCCCTAAAGAAATTAAGGCGACACCCAGTCAGCATAGATTACCCCTGTAGAGATAATGGCTTTTAGTTTAACCTTTCCAGTACTGTCCTCTATGTTTTCGCCAACGCCGACACGGCGAGTCAAAGTCTCTTCCCTAATTGCTTGATAACCACTCCTCTAATGGAACTGACAGCTCTCAACACAGTGTTCTCGCTTGCTGAGCTTAGTTCAGCGAACTGCGGAAGTGCACGTAAGAAACAGCAAGGGTGTTGAAGATGGCGCTATCTAGGGGGCCAAAGAATGCGGCTAAGTGTCTTAATAGAAAGTCTTTATCGTCCATCTAGAGCGTTGCTGCTTTTCGGCTCTTCAGCATGGCAAGGGATGGAGAACCTGGCGCCAACAGCAGAAACGTCGCCGTGCATACGAGCTACACAGAGTGAATGAATGAATTAATGAAGGAAGGAAGGATGGAAGTTTTACGGCTAATCACCCTTTGCATGCAATGTAAGACCTTTGACCACGAAAATCACTAGAGCTGGTTAGGTCACACGCGTACACACACACATACGCACACGCACACACACATACGCACACGCACACGGACACACACACACGCACGCACACACACACACGCACACACACACACACATACACACACACACACGCACACACACGCACACACACACACACACACACACACACACACACACACACGAACGCACACACAAACACACACGCACACACACACGCACACGCACACACAGACACATACACACACATACACACACACACACACATAGACACACATACATACACACACACGCACGTACATACACACACACGCACGCACATACACACACATACATACATACACACATACACACAGACACACACACACACGCACACACACACACACACACACACACACACACACGCACACACATACACACACATACATACACACACACACGCACACACATACACACACATACATACATACACACACAGACACACACACACACACACACACACACACATACACACACACACACACACACACACACACACACACACACACGAGTTGTGGTTAAGGTAACATGGCCACACTTAAAAAGAGTTGGTAGGTCGGCCTGAACTTTTTTTTCCTAGAAAGACCAGACTGAACATAAACCAAACTTTCTTTCAATGCAAACGCTATTTACAAAAAAAGAGCCTTGCCCCCACCCCCACCCCACCTACCCCCCCATCCCCACCCCCACCCCCCAAAAAATCGAGTAGCGGTTTCAATGAGTGCTCGTAGGGCAGGGAAGACGGGGCAGCACGCAGTTCGTTGTTTACCATAATCGTCTTTCTTTTCTCTCTTTTTGTGCATGATGGAAAAAAAGAGTTTCGGGTCGGCAGAAAAAACACACACGGTCGGTCGTGTTACCGTAAGCACAACGTTTTTTTGCCTTACAGCAAGAGCAATTCAAGTCACGATTTCCCTGGCCAGTCGTCTCTTACGAATCGCATAGGGATACATGGTGAGTCTGAAAGCACCCCCTTCCCACCGGGGCATAGGGATACACGGTGAGTCTGAAAGCACCCCCTTCCCACCGGGGCATAGGGATACACGGTGAGTCTGAAAGCACCCCCTTCCCATCGGGGCATAGGGATACACGGTGAGTCTGAAAGCACCCCCTTCCCACCGGGGCATAGGGATACACGGTGAGTCTGAAAGCACCCCCTTCCCACCGGGGCATAGGGATACACGGTGAGTCTGAAAGCACCCCCTTCCCACCGGGGCATAGGGATACACGGTGAGTCTGAAAGCACCCCCTTCCCACCGGGACATAGGGATACACATTGAGTCTGAAAGCACCCCCTTCCCACCGGGGCATAGGGGTACACGGGGAGTCTGAAAGCATCCCCTTCCCACCGGGACATAGGGATACACATTGAGTCTGAAAGCACCCCCTTCCCACCGGGGCATAGGGATACACAGTGAGTCTGAAAGCATCCCCTTCCCACCGGGGCATAGGGATACACAGTGAGTCTGAAAGCATCCCCTTCCCACCGGGGCATAGGGATTCACGGTGAGTCTGAAAGCACCCCCTTCCCACCGGGGCATAGGGATACACGGTGGGTCTGAAAGCACCCCCTTCCCATCGGGGCATAGGGATACACGGTGAGTCTGAAAGCACCCCCTTCCCACCGGGGCATAGGGATACACGGTGAGTCTGAAAGCACCCCCTTCCCACCGGGGCATAGGGATGCACGGGGAGTCTGAAAGCACCCCCTTCCCACCGGGGCATAGAGATACACATTGAGTCTGAAAGCACCCCCTTCCCACCGGGGCATAGGGATACACGGTGAGTCTGAAAGCACCCCCTTCCCACCTAGGCATAGGGATACACGGTGGGTCTGAAAGCACCCCCTTCCCACCGGGGCATAGGGATACACGGTGAGTCTGAAAGCACCCCCTTCCCACCGGGGCATAGAGCTGCAAGGAAGTGAGGTCTCCACCTCTGTCGTCGATGCGGGACAAACGTTCAGGCCACGGACATATGGACCAGATCTCTGCAGGGAAGGATGTTTCGGCCAACAATTACATAACACTGTGTAATGGCAGACAACACGAATTCATCAATTTATTAGAGTATCACACTTGTTTAATCCACATGATTATTCGACTTAATTTTAGTACTGGCAATTACACCTTTTCCAAGTAACATCTGTAGCACATGCTCCTTGTTGCCTCAGCCAAGGAGGTTATGTTTTCCCCTTGGTTCGTTAGTTAGTTAGTTAGTTGTTAGCTAGCTAGCTGAGCTGAGCTGAGCTGAGCTGAGCTGAGCTGAGCTGAGCTGAGCTGAGCTGAGCTGAGCTGAGTTTCGTTAGTTGCCAAATAACTCGAAAGGTTCACAATGGATTCTAATTAAATTGTGTGCAAGGTCAGGGTTTTACCCAAGAAATGACCCTTTAAATATTGGAGATTATATGTGATATCGTTTTAGAATTATAATAGGGTTAGGGTTAAAGGTTAACGCATCACTAAGTTGATGACGTCACACTATTGATTACGCCGGCGTATGCTTTCCGCAGCCAGGGACCTCCTCTTTCTGTTCTTCTGTCTGCCTTTTACGTCGGGTGGCGTGTAGGGCAGCAACAAAGGTTCTCCACTGTTGTCGGTCGCTTGCAAGCCTTTCCAGGGTCGTCCAGGAGTGCTTGAGGTCTTTTATCTCCTCTTCCACTGTGCGTCTCCAAGTCTGCCTGGGTCTCCCGCGCTTTCTCTTGCCTTCTGGGGTCCATCGGAGTGCCACTTTCGGAATGGAATCGTTGTCCATCCTCAGTACATGGCCAATCCATCTCCATTTTCTCTTGGTTATGAGTGTTTCCATGTCTTCCATGTTGCAAAGGGACCTCCAGCAGACGCTAAAACGAAGTAAACTATATAGGTCCTGGAAGAGACATTGTGGCGTCCTTGGTGGACGTTTGTGATCTCAGAGTGCTCTCTGGTTGTAACATGCTATTCCCTTGTTTATCATTCGATGTCATAATACCAGCGCAATTCTGGAATTCGTTGTTCTAGAAGACCTTCAAGCAACATTTTTAATCAAAAGAAAGATAACACACAGAAATAACACTTTTTCTTAATTCACACATGAAAATAGCACAAGTTTAACTGATACAACTTTGAATTGATGAAGCGTTTCTCCAGTGCATGTTCACAGAGTAAATGCAATACAACATATTTAATTAAAAGTAATATATGCACAAAAAGGTTTTTTCCATTAGAAATACATAGCAGTAGTAAGCTGACGAGTACTAAGTCGACTGGCTGAAACAGCCTTCCCTGCATACTTCTAGCCGACACATCCATGGCCGAAATGTCCATGGTGGAACCATTCTACTATCGTCTAAGACAGGTTTCGCAGAAGCAATCTGAAAGCATCATTCTCGGGAAATGAGGTGTGTACCGTTTCACAAGGTATTAGCACTGTTCAGAGATGAGCTCTCACGGCGAGCGCCTGAATGGACAGGTTCATGTAAAAAAAAGCTTTGGGATTCGCGAGCGCTCGCTGTGAGCGCTCACATCTGAACATGTTCATACCTTTCGTAATGAAACGCGCCTCTGGTCCTGCGAATGATGCTTTCAGATAGATTCGGCGAGACCCAAAGGGGAGCAACGAGGCTCTGGGCCAGTGGAAAGGACGCTAATCTTGGGTCAATCACAGCTTTGCAGATGCAGCTTTTATGTTTACCGCCATAACTAAATGTCAAGGTGCATGCAAAGAAAAAAACACACAATTAAAACGTATCTGCGGTTTGCGAATGGCCACAGCCGAGCCTCAGTTCTGGTAACTGAACACTGCAGCTGTGACTCCTCCTTTTAATATGGCAAGGAGGGAAGCGAGCGCGTTCCGCTCTATTTGGGTCATACAAGCGCCATTGGGTAATACAAGCGATACCAGCGCCATGAGGAAGGAAGGAACTGCGGTAAAAAACCCTAATGGGAAAAAGCATGGCTCTTACCCTTCGGAGAGTCACTAGGGACTCGAACAAACGAGTAACTAATCGGTACATGGAGTGTACATCACCACACACTTGAATGGCACCCGGAAAGCAAAAACTTCGGGAGGCGCGATGGACATCAATCAAGCGTGAAAGAGGGGCAGTACTAGAAGTACCATTCGAAAACGACGCTGCAAACCCATGTCCAGGAAATTCCCAATTATACAACGACCAAAAATTGGGGGAGGCCTGGTGTACGTCAATTAAACGGAAAATTTTGGGGCTGTTCCCAAATACAATCAAACGTGAACATCAATCCACGTGAAAAGAGGGGCAGTACCTAAATTGCAATTCGGAAACGGCGCTGCAAACACATGTCCATGAAAATCCCCCATGTACAAGGAAAGAAAATTCGGTGAGGCACGCATTACGCCTATCAAACAGAAAAAGTTTTTGGGGGTGTTCCCAATATAATCAACGTGAAACGTGGCTTTTCATCAGGAGTGCAGCTTTTAATGGCTTTGCAGATGCAGTGTTAGAAGCAACTACAATGTTACTGTTGTAGCCGTGTGGAAAGCTCTTCCCTCGCTTTGTTTTTTACCGGGGTACAACCGCGTACCTGTGAGGGCAATGAAAACACACTAGAGTACAGTGCACTGGAAGTCAGAGTGGCCTCGAACTAGCCTCTCAGACTGTAGAGATCAAGCCGGCACCTGAGTGTCTCCTTGCCTTGTCTTTCTATCGACTTTGTACTCGTCAGGTGCCAATCAGAAATGGACAGGTGGCACCATGATCGGGGAAAGTTGTAGAGTATTATGTGACTCAATCGCTATACCAAACTACTTTGTTTGAACTAATGCGGGATGATGTTCTCAGCGCTCTGTAGCTGAGAGCACAGGAAGACATTCATTGGCAGAAACTCGGATCTGGATCAATCACCGATGAAGAGACTCAGACTTTGCGAGACAAACGTAGCTATAGACCAACCCAGCTCATTTAGCGAGTTGCTTGCGGTAGCGTGAAGAGAAGACCATACGCCGTGCGTTGCATTAGGCAAGCACCCCGGAGCGGTAATGCGAAATGAGCCAGAGCGTCCCGGGGCGCTCGCCTCATACACAGCGCGGCATGAGCCGAGTAGAATCAGGTCTGTCCCTTTTCCTGCCCCGAAAGTCGAGTACGTCACACGCGAAATTAAGCATTTATCCAGTTGATTTTCATTCTCTTCGAAATGAAGTTTGGGAGTCCTCATTACGAGCGATTACGTATGTGAGTTGATATAGATGAAAAGTGTCTCGACGACAATTTTCGTTTATAACTGAAAGGGAACTTGATTAACTGTCTGGTTTAGTGTTGATTGTTTACGAAAATCAGGTTGAGGAGTCTTCACCAGGAAAGGTTATGGTAAGTGAGTTGGTTGAACATGACATGTGTCTCACGAAAAATGGCTTGTCACCCCCGATCAGTCAACGCATGCGTGTTTCATTTCAACTCAACGCTTTCATGGCTTTCCCTCATAAGCCAATGAGCGATAGTCTCTCCGTAACTACTCTGAACTGAGACCACATAGAAGAACAGCTGTAAGGCGTTGACGCATATAGCGATGGTTATAGGGCACTTCCAAATATATGAAAGGAGGGATATCTATCTATCTATATATATATATATATATAGAGAGAGAGAGAGAGAGAGTTAAAGAGAGAGAGAGAAAGAGAGAGAGAGAGAAATTAATCTTTAACTTTATTGATAAAATAATCGACCAGTTGCGAACGAGAGAGCAAGCGAGAGAGAGAGAGAGAGAGAGAGAGAGAGAGAGAGAGAGAGAGAGAGAGAGGTTGGAGGAATGTGCGTTGTGGTGTACAACGAGACTACATCAGACAAGGCCCACCCAAGATAAACGCAATCTAATTAGAGTTCTTAACCGTAGATATGCTTATCAAATACACATTTCATACAGAATCGTTTTAATCCTGCGTGTGGTAAATCTTTACCAAATTCAGTTCGCCTTTCATGCTGATAAGCTAGGAGCACTCCCATATCTCATCATACCGAACTTTTAGAGGTTCCTTGATGAAGGAATTTCTTGGAGCAGAGAATTATTTCAGACGCAGTTGATCTCTGCTGGTCCCTCATATCATTATCAGGCTAATAATTCTCATACCAGACTCCCTCATTAGTGGAGGTCCCAACGAAGGCGAACAGCCTCTGCAGCTAGTCCGCTTCCACATCACAGGATGTTCCCCAGAAGTACACCTTCGGTCGCAGTCGACAACAAATATTTATCTCCCCCGAAAAACTCGAGGTTAAATTGGGACTCCAAATGAGAGATTTGAATTCTGGAAGCGCATTAGCTTGATTCGGTGCAGAAGGTTCGAGAACTGGGGTAGGAGGTTGCTGGAATGCGGTGGGAAGAGCAACAACGTGAGAAAAATAGGAGCCGACATTCAACTTCAATATAAATGCACTCCGCGCAGTTATATTTGGAACAATATTCTCCTTGAAAATAATCAGTTGATTGCTGGATGGAACGAGGAGCTCGAAGACGAAGGATGAGGGAGACATCAAAGTGAAGACAAGTGGGAGAGAGTCAGAAACATATGTTGAAGGGAAAATGGTGATGAGAACAAGAAAAGAATGTTACGGACGTAATATAACAATTTGGACGTGAAGTGAAGAAGTCAGACGGGGGAAACATTAGGGAATGGGAGTTGGGGGAATAAGGGTGATGTATGGGCAGTTCCGTTGGATAGGTAACAAGTACAGGAGGGAGAATAATCAAAATTAGAAAAAGAGATTTGGGGGGGGGGGGAGACGAGAGGAAAGTGGGAGATTCCAAACATTTCCTTGGAAGTAAGAAACACTCCACTGAATTTATCATACCAAAAACATAGTCTTTAAAAAGTGTAATTTATGTCATAATATTCACCTAATAGCAGTGAGGCAGCTTGTTTGACAAGAGGAAGACGGGAAGGCCGACAACGACAAGGTGGAGGACGGCTACGCGAGGAGGAAAAAACTGCAGACGACGAGGACGAGGACAAAAAGGGGGGAAAAGACGAAAATATGGAGGAGGAAAAGGAGCCGACGGAGCAGAAATACTAATAATAATAATAATAATAATAATAATAATAATAATAATAATAATAATAATAATAATGTGTGGATTTATATAGCGCCTTATCATGAGTTAAGACATGCTTAAGGCGCATACAAACACAACCATTACAATATACAATAACAGTCAATCACATCAAAGGTAACTTAATAAACTTAATAACATAGGAGTCAGACATTCACTTCAGGCATTCGACAAACTGATGTACAGCGTCACCGCTTAACCATGAAACTGGGGAGAGGGGGAGGAGAGACAGGAGGGTGGAAGGGGGCTTGGGCAAGCTAGTACAAAGAGAACAGTGAGGGGAGGAAGATGAAGAAACTTAGACAGGATTCGGGAACGATTTCAAGAAGAGGTGAGTTTTGAGAGCAGAGCGAAAGGTCGAGGGAGATGTAGAGTAACAACAGCATGTGGTTTTGGTGGTGGTGGCGATGGTGGTGGTGTTGGTGATGGTGGTGGTGATGGTGGTGATGGTGGTGGTGGTGATGGTGGTGGTGCTGGTGGTGGTGGTTGTGATGGTGGTGGTGGTGGTGATGGCGGTGGAAATGATAGTGGTGGCGGTGGAAATGGTGGTGGTGATGGCGGTGGTGGTGGCGGTGGTGATAGTGGTGGCGGTCGTGGGGGGTGGTTGTGGTTGTGGTGGAAGTGGTGGCGGCGGTGGCGGTGGAAAATGGCGGTGGCGGTGGTGGTGGTGATGGCGGTGGTGGTGGAAATGGTGGTGGTGATGGTAGTGGTGGTGATGGCGGTGGCGGTGGTGATGGTGGTGGTTTGGAGTGATATTAGCAGTCCTGCATTGACAATGCGAGGTTCTGTGGCCGAGTGGTTAGCGCTCATGACCTGCAGTCGCTTGCGGTTGGAGGGTGCGGCTTTGGATATTGCGCGTGACATACACAGGTGCACTCTTGAGCAAGGTGCTTCATGAGGAGTCCTTCTCCCCAACCAGGAGCAAAAAGGATACCTGTGAGGGCTGAGCTGGAAAACTGTGAAAGCTAACTTTGGCGCGTTCATCCGCAGCCTGGTTGCATGGTCTCCTGGGATAAAAAGCGTAGCCCGATGACCAGGGGGTAAATACATGCGATTTGAGCAACCATTTATAGATGGAAAGTCACACTATACAAAAGAGCAGCTTAATATTTTTACATTCCAAGTCAGCCGGTGGACGTTCCCCTCTGTCTGTCAAAGAGCAACGCCTACTAAACGCCGACAATCACACTCTGTTAACACGCTCTGCATTTCGACTCCAGACATCCATACTCGCTGCGTTCTGTTCGCAGCGTTCACTATGAACGCAATATCGGTTGTGCTCATGTCGATGGAGTGTTTCCAAAAGTATGCCAGATGAAAAATGAACGTCCTTTCATTCATTGTGCACTTATATCGTGTTAGTTGGGAAATTGGAAGGGAAAAGAAAGGGTCCATCTCGAATGAAAAGTGCACGATTCCTCCCAAACATTGCGCTTCAGATGTTTTTATTTTTAACAGGCAAGTGATTCTTACTGCAGCTTTTGAAGGGATTGGGATCAGATTTGCCGTTTTCTTCACAAACAGAAATGTTTATAACCAGGAACAGTCATGGGCGAGTAAAGGTTAGATTTGTTCAAACTGCTTCTTTTCGTCAAGTCAAAGTTTGCGTGTCCACTTCCTGCTGGGTTTCGGCTTTGCATTTGGAACTGCCCACGTACATTTACCCCAGAGCTGTTTACCCTATATAATTGTTCTTCCTGAGTCAGTCAACGTGTTAAATACGTCTATTGCTCGGGCCGATTTCTTTGTTTTCCTGGCACATTTCTGAAGTTGGGAAAATGAAAACTTGTTTACAACGACGAATAAAAAACACGCGGGCGAGTTGTAGATTTGATACTGTAATTTTTTTCGAGTAAAACTTGAGAAACGAATAGAATCATGTGACTACAATTGTGAGTATATTCTGTCACAGGAGGCTTACAAAGGAAACTTTTTCGCATTTCACCCCTAAATTGTATTGCCAGCAAGGGAATACAATCATGAAAAAAGTTTGTAAGGTGAATGGATTTTTTTCCGAACAAACAAACTACTTAAATAACAAAAACTATATACATTGATTACCCTGTCATTTTGCGGGAACGAGTCTTCGCTTTTGAACTTGTGCAAGCTTCCTGTTCAACATCCTGAGCTGTCCGACTCTCATTATCATTGAATGGCTTCACTTTGCACGTGACAGGAGTGCCGGAAGTGTAGAAGAGAGACCAAGCGATAAAACAGCCG
>JAWQFJ010026024.1:2500-7500 GCA_034096865.1 Theodoxus fluviatilis | reverse complement strand
TAGGGGAATATACACTCACACATTCAAGCTCGTAACACTATCTCACTCATTCGTTCTATCGAAAACGGAACACGAATAGAAAGACGGTGAGGACACAGGTCAAAATTAAATCATTTTAATTTCACCTAACAACGCTAAGCATGGATAAATAAATGGTTATTAATGATAATATAATTCAATCTTCAATATAAGATAAACTGCTGTGACCCGCCAACGAATCAAATTTGTGCTTATCTGTCTTGAAGACGATGTCCGACGAAACACGTGGTAACTTCTGGAACGAGGTGGCCAACTCGCCTTCACATCAATACCGCTTTCACAAAGGCTCACACCTTTGGTAGCAGCGGTTTTCGATAACACTGGCAAGGGAGAGAGAGGGGGGGGTGGGAAAAAGGGGAACAGGGGGACAACGGGGGTCACAAGCAACGAAAATGTTGCGTTTCGCTCTGTCGTCGACGTGCAGGCATAAGGAGACGCCTCGAAGTTTTCCGGACGGGCGAGCTCGACATGCAGGTGTGGGGAGACGCTATGTAGACTCGAACATGTGGCGAACGTGGCGCAAAGACTTGTACTTGGTTGGGGGGGGGGGGGGGGGCGGAGACGACACGCACTAGTGGACGCTGGGTCTTCAAAACGGCGTGGAAGCGTGGTTCTTCAGTCGGTGGAAATGCCGGGAGGGCAGAAGCTTGCACGACGGGGAAACGGAGACCGCTCGCTCCTCAAAAGGACGAGGCGCGCTGGCAACCGGCGGCAGGGGTCTTTGTACTTGCTGCAATAATTCCTTCATCACGTGTGAACATGTAGCCAACAAGAATAATTCTTCGATCACATGTAACAATGGATCCAATCGAAAAAAGTTCTCCATTCTCATGTGATAGTGGGAGCCAATCACATGTTTTCAGACGGTCCTAGCGACAGTGCTATACTTGGACAGATGGATAATTTCCTACTGCCCAACAACCTCTCCAGGTCACGCAAGGTCATCACTGGCCAAAACAGTCCACAGCAACATAATGCAGGTTACGGTATTTTTAGTCACTTGCCTCCCATGCACTGTACAGAGGGATACTATAGGCCAACTCTGAACTCATCCTTCAATCACACAGTGGACACTGATTGACTGGCCTCAACAACACACTTTAACGTTGCTATTTTTAGCAGGGTTGGCGGTCACACTAACCTACATGCCACAGGTTAGTAAGTAAGCAGAAAGTGGGGGGTGGGGGGGGGGGGGTGATCTCGTCACACCCTGCCTTCCCTGGAGTAGCCTTGAGGGCGTCGACTTCGCCACAGTCTTCTGTACCTGCTCTGAAGAAGTAGAAGAAGCAGTAGCGGTAGTGCTAGTAGAAGTAGTAGAAGTAATAGTAGTAGTAGAAGCAGTAGCGGTAGTGCTAGTAAAAGTAGTAGAAGTAATAGTAGTAGTAGAAGCAGTAGTAGTAGTAGTAGTGGTAGTAGTAGTAGTAGTAGTAGTAGTAGTAGAAGAAGTAAAAGTGATAGTAATAGTCGTCGTCGTCATCGTTGTCGTCGTCGTAGTAGTAGTAGTAGTGATAGTAGTAGTAGTAGCAGTAGTAGGAGTAGTAGTAGTAGTAGTAGTAGTAGTAGTAGTAGTAGTAGTAGTAGTAGTAGTAGTAGTAGTAGTAGTAGTAGAAGACAAAGGAAAACAAGAAATAGTAATAAGTATTGAATTAATTGTTGTTGCTGTTGTTGTAATATAACCAATGACGACGCCGATGATGATGATGATGATGATGATGATGATGATGATGATGATGATGATGATGATGATGATGACGATGACGACGACGACGACGATAATGATGATGATGATGATGATGATGATGACATCCATCCATCCTTAGACGTTTCGTAAGTGGCGAATAACTGGGGACATAGAGACTTGAATTGCGTTTACTCAAAACTTTTATAGTGATTATCGGGCCTAACATAGCCTTCAAAGGCTGAAAGGCCGTAAAACACCATCCAGCCTATTTTTAGTATACTTGTGGACTGTTTGTCCAAATCCTTCCCCCGCTCTGCTTGATCACCTTTCCTGCTCTACGATTTTCTGGCGATGTTTTCCACACCGAGTTCTTGTTTCGTCTTAATACGTTGGTTTTTATTCGAGGAGGGGTCACCCCCGCCATGCGAACAAGTAAACAAGATCTTTGTTGGAGAGAGCTCGCACCACCTGCTCATCATCAGTTGGGGAGCTGTTTTCTGGAAAGAGTGATTGTACAAACCAACTCTTCTGGTGCAGTTTATATATTCTATCAGTGTGCGCTTGGTAGCAATTTCACCACAAACATGCAGCCTTACTTATATCTATGGTGAAGGAGTGCTTGATAATAGTTTTTCCTCGTGAGATTGTTAACGTGTTCTTTCATGTTTTCTGACACCTCAGTCGTAAAAACTCATATGCACTTTTAGATATTCTGTTCATATATATGAAGAGATATAACGGTGTTACAGGAAGGTAGACAATAAACATTGACTGGAAAACTTCCCTCTCCCCTGTCCCTGGCATAACCTCGGCATCTCCTGGAGAGATAAACGTCCATATAGGGAGATCTAGGATCTAGGAGAGAGTCGGCTGACACAGCACGCATCTCTTGGTGTGCGAAAGGCTCCTGTAATGGCCTGTCCGTATCCGGTGCATGGAGGAAGTCTGCAACCCAAAGGATATCTGACATGACTGTCTGGTCGCCGTTTCCCGACCACTGGCCGCCCTCCACTGCCCTACAAGGATGTCTGCAGAAGAGATTTGAATCTCACAGACAGTGAGGCAGGCTGCTGGGCGCCTCTTGCAGAGCCGCAACTCCTTCAGGGCTCCTGTCGAAGAGGGCTTTGGAAGAGGCGAGACAAGGAGAGGCATATAGGCATTTGACAGGAGGAACCGTAGGAAACAGATACAGGATAGGCTGTCCTCCTCTTGCCGTCCATCTTTCTTTGGAGAGGATGCAGAAGGGACTGCGAGTCCAACACTGGACTGGTCAGTCGCTCTAGACGCTGTCCATGGACGTAGTTCAGTACCAAGCTAGAGCCATGGTCTCAGCAAAGCGACGGATGCCAGTATGTCCTTATGTCATAAGGAAGATGGATTATCTTGTGCACATAATTAGAAAGAACACGTCTTTTCGGATGTAACCCTTTTGTCAGTGCATGTCCATAAACTCTCGCTCGCGGCAGAGGCAGAGGATTCTCTATCTTCTAATGACACTGTTTAAGAAAGCTTTGGTCCAGTTCTAACCAGCTCCGTTTCCTGCACACTCAAAATTACATATGCGGACGATCACTTCACTGTCTATCTTTCTGCACGTCTTTCTGTGTCTGTTATTAAGTACGTTCTCATTTGTCTTTTTGTTCGACTGCCCATTCGTTTGTCCGCCTGTCCAAACATCAGTGTCTCATCCCACCCCCACTCTCCTCCCTGTCTAATGCGCAAACACACGCACTGACTCACTAGTGCATCTACGTACACAATATAGATACGTGTATGCGCGCACGCACGCACGCACATTGTCTACACGCGCTTGCACACGTTACTGTGACTTACTTTACAAACATTTGCTATGTTGATATGTACAATGTACAGTTATCGACTACGCTGTATTCAATGTATTAAAAAAAACTTGTTCTTTGTGTAGATGACACCTCTTGTCTACTTATCGCCTTTGTGAAGAGGTCACATAAAGGCTCAAAACAGCTGCAGCGGACGCGATAAAGTTCTCCTTATCACAGACGCTATAGGCGGCATTCACACACGCACCCATTTTTCATCTTCAGATGCCAAGGCCCCACAGGATGCTTTTGGCGTATGCGAAGAACAGGTCTGTTTCCAGGCAGCAGGTGCTGTCTGCTGAAGCTTCCTCCTCTCTTCACCTTTGATATTGTCTCCGATTGCGCTTCACAACCCCCACTGTTGCCTGTTACACCTTCTAGTTCAATGGAACTACTGGCCTCAAATCTATATCGCGATGCTTCACCAAGAGGGGCATAGTCAGATAAGGTTAGAAGGAAGGTAGTAAAACTACAGTAATAGGTGTACCAGAGTCATAGCCCTCGACGCACTTGTCGCAAGCAAAGATGGAGGGTGTAGAGGAAGGATGGGTGTGGTCTCTACGCTGCTAATGGGCATGTATTTGCCCGTTGGAGTTTCCCCTTTCCTTCACCTTTTCTGATACTTTCTTTGATAACACCTCTGCAGTAAACAAGCTGGCCTGTCGGTTGGCGTCCGCCATGATGATCTCATTATGTCCCTCATTGAAGCCCGCGTTATGAAAGCTCAGCTGCTATGGGTTGCCCACGTGGTTAAAAATGGAGAATGACCGCCTCCCCAAAGTGGCTTTTCTCTGCACTGGCTACAGGAGCAAGAGCCCGTGGGGAGTCAGTCAAGCGCTGTAATAATGGCTTTATGACTTCCTTGAAGGCATACAACTGCTCCACTGCACACTGAGAATCCCTGGCAACTTATGTTAGTAGTTGGCGCTCGCCCGTCTCCCTGGGTATCGCAGCATTGGAAGAGCCTGTGGTGCACTTTGATCACAAGGGCATCGCCCGCTAACAAAGGACGATCGACCGTGTTACTGCTGTTGCATGCTCCATCTCTGATGGCCTCTGCGCATTGGAATTCGAGCTGCGATTTCACTTCTTGGCTTCACCATCGTCTTCGTCGCCTGCGACGGACAACGGCAGCGGCGGCGGCGGCGGCGGTGGCGGTGGCGGCTACGGCGGCGGCGGCGACGGCGGAGGAGGAGGAGGAGGAAGAAAAGGAGGAGGAGGAGGAGGAGGAGGAGGAGGAGGAGGAGGAGGAGGAGGAGGAGGAGGTCTGACACTGTCGGACGGAAATACTGCTCCAGGCCTGTGTAGTGGCATTCATGGGCGTATGGTGTGGCCAAGTGTGCAACGCCTCTTTGGCAGTGCTGAGGATCATTAGCTTTACTCGCAGTTATCCTTTTACGATGCCTGCTTCCTTTCCTCCATTCGTGGGGTATCTGAGGATT
>JAWQFJ010026022.1:15000-30152 GCA_034096865.1 Theodoxus fluviatilis | reverse complement strand
GGAGGAAATTTGTGTTGTTGTTTGTGTACACAGTGAGTTGGAAAGAGAGCCGTTGCAAAGCAGCAGGCTGCCGGATGATAGTGAAACTCGGCAGAGATGCACTGCTCTCTTGTTCTGCTACCATTGCATATGTTCAGATAGGCATAGCGCAAAGGAAAACCGGTCATACACAGTACAGGTAAATTGTCACCGCAATGAGGTCTAAAAAGGTGTGGTAAGTAAGCAGGGAGTAGACAGGAAGAAATAACAGTGTGAGGGTTTCACAAAGCAATCCAAATAGTTGTAAGTGTGTTTACCTTTCGGAAGCAAGTGTTCTGGGCCCGTATTCACAACGGCGATTTATCTTTTTAACACTCGATTTATCCCCTAGCCCCGCGTTATCTTGATCGGTTAGATAAGGTACGCTCGTCAGAGGATCCTAGGTTGCGCTTTGCTATATATGCTGGTTTCCAGCCAAGGGAGAGCGGAACAGGCAGTTGGAATCGTCTGAGTTTAGAGATAAATCGGAGTTAACATAAATCGCTGATAAATCGCCGTTGTGAATACGGGCCCTGGACTGGTCACACACATCTTGCTGGTCATATAATATCACAATATTATCCAGGTGGACACAAGCAAGAATGTCTCTTTCACACCAAAAAATTCATCAAGTAGCAAGGCCTGTTTATCTCATGTATTTCACAGTCACCACTTCAATAAGGCCTATGTCCATGTGCACTATATCCCCAATATCAACAACTCTTGTGAGGCATAATCAGTGGGTCATAGTAGGGCTGTCTTACGCAGGTGTGTGGCTGGTGTCTCGCAGGTGAAAATGTTGTTTGAGTTGGAATATTCAGGTTTTTGTCATCATGGTGCTGATCCATTGGTTATTGAAGCACAGCTCAGTTGACCAGTAACACCACATAATGAGGTTTCTGGTTGATTCACATCATGATGAGTATGGCAATGTCTGCTCCAATTTCCTCAGGTGTTGTCTCCTCCCACACCGGATCTTCATAGCCTCTTTCAACTGCTTTCGGCACAGGGTATTGGTTGGTCTCAGCAGCAGCCAAATCAAAGACAAGTTGGGGCAAAAACAAGAAGAAGAAATTCAAAATGGATACGTAATTGCAAGGTTGTGCCGTAGTCCTACATCCATGTTGAATGGCCGAACATTGACGGGCTGGGTGGTGGCAGTCCGCCATTTCTTCTTCTTCTTTCTCTAGTCTGCCACCTTCAACAATGTGAAGATTCTGCAGACACCCGGTTTTTTACTCCTGGGTGGGGAGTTGTGCGTGCTGGGTATATTTTTTCTGTGGCCGGCACTCACCCGTCAAGGACATGAGCGTCAGGATCTTTATAGTGCGCGATTGATGTTGTGCATGCGTATCACACACTAGACCTTGGTTTATGAAGGTCCCATCCGAAAGACCTGTAAAGCCCTGAGGAGGGCCGTTTGGTAGCCCTGAAGAGGGCCGTTTGATACCCGGTTTCACTCCTGGGTGGGGAGAAGCAATGTGGGTTAAGCATTTTGTCTGGAGGTTGGCAAGCGGAATGTCATCCTCCGAATCCGACTTGTTTTACTGCTCTCCTTAATTTTCTGGACACTCAGATTATGTCTACATCTGACTCTTTGTCCATTTCTTCCTTCAATTTTTCCTTTTCAGACATAATTTGGTGTAATATATCTTTGTACCAAGCCTCAAATTCAGACTACTCTCCCACTAACGAAGCCATTTTGCAACTCATGTCGCTAGTGAGTGCTGGTCATTTCCCAGGCTTTTGGAATCTGCAGTGGTCATTCCTCTGTGGAGCTAATTTAAACTTTCTCACAGCCGGACCCTTCTAGAAGTGGAAACAGATGTTAAAGACAGCCACCCAAGGCTTGCGACTTTTAATGATCTGGGCTCATGGCGGGTGTAACGAGTTTTAATGTCTGGGGCTAAGAGGGTTAACAAGCAATGTGGTTGTAATTTATCAGTCCTCTGTCAATATTTTTCTACATAGAATTTGCTTTCCTACCAATAAAGAAATAAATTGTTGTCATTTCAATAATTCATTCCAGGCTTGGACTGTTCCTGTTTACAAGAGTCTTGAAATCAAGTGACCGGAGATTTGACAAAGTGAAGGGCAACCCGAAGGTTTTCTTCATCTACTGGACTATTCAAGGTACCTCAATGTCCACCTACCCCCACTCCCACCTCCACCCCTACCCCACCCTTTTTTTAATTGCTTAAGGAAGAAATTAGGCAATCATAGAGCGTCCTTCAGGAACTTCGCTTATGCATAATTTTCTATCTAATTGAGGCATTCTTGCATTTTACGTCACACCTTGTGCTGTCACGTGACATCCGGTTTCTGCGATATGGTAATTCACAAGTTTTGCCCGAACATAGTTCTTGAAAACAGACGATTTGCCAAACTCCTGTTTGGTTAGTATTTTTGCATTCTTCCGTTGTCCTAACGTTACTGTAATCACAAGAAAATGATACCATGTCGTTTCAACTGCTGATTTGTAAAATGAAAGGGCTTGACTGACAAACAGTAAACATTTCAGGCGTAGTTTAAGCGACCAACTGCTTGGCCTTCAAAAGACTAGCATCCAAAAATGGCGACCCAAAAGATGTCACGCTTCACGTTTTAAATTGCTCGATTTTCCTTACTAGTTAATCAAAACATCAAGTTATGTGATGCTTGCCTTATTTCATGAGTAAATGGAAAGTCTGATGCTAAATGTATGGTTATTTAATCGTCAGACAGCTATTTTGTGAAATGTGACCCAATTTCGATTCCCTAGATCGTGATGCGTGATACGCGCGCACCCTCATTTAGATAAAAATTATGCATAAGCGAAATTCCTGAAGGACGCTCTATGATTGCCTATTATCTCAAATCTCTTTTATATTTTGCTTTGAATGGGACTGCCCAACTCATTGTCAGCATTTGAAAACATCTCATAGTTTACTTCTGTTAAACCTGAAGTTGAACTGCAACCTGGCAGGAGAAGGAAACAGTTTCCGGATCTCAGGCAGGGGCTGTCCCCTGTACCTGCTTGTACATGTTTTTCATTGACAGTCCTCTTTGGTTAGCTCAACAAGGCATGGGGGCAAGTAGATTCACCTTCCAATGGTGCAGCTACCAGTGCAGCCAATGCATCAGTTGATCAACCACCTAAGGAAGAAGATGACTGGCTGAGAAAGTTCAGAGAACAGTTCGATGCAGCAAGCTCTGAAGCAACCCGAGGGTTTGGGAGAGAAAGTGGAAATGCTCCAGCCTCTGACGACCCCAATCCTGTTGAGAACTCTGACGAAACAGAACAAATAGAAGAATGTGGTTCAGTTGCACCACGAGCCATCAAGGATTCCCCCAGCAAGAACATGCAACATGCACACCAGACATTTGGATGCTCTTTAGCAGATACTCCCAACGCAACAGTAATTTTCAGTGATTGTGTCATAACTCATGAATCTGAAACAATGAAAATTAGTATGAATATTTAGATAAGTGTGTTTGTATTGTTTGCAAAATTTCATTAACATAGCATTGATATTTTGCTGACAGGAGATCAAGGAGGTAACATTTCTTCATTGACCAATGTCATTCATGGATTACTTCCCTTGCAATCACAACTGCTGTGCATGACCACTATGCTATGTGCATGTGTTTGATCCAGATTTTTTTTATTTAAAAATTTACATCAAATGCATAATGAGCAAAATATCAAATAAAGCAGCAAGACCGATGAATTTTCAATGGCCTGAATTGACATGAATCAAACACAAAATGATGTGTCAACAGAGCATATTGGAAGCATTAAAAAAAAAGAAATCACAGAGTTGATTGAAATGACATTAGACGTACGTGACAGGGAAAGAACAATAAGAAAACCAATGAATTTTCTAGGAACAAGGGAAATACATGTAGTGGGTAGATGTGAGGGGATAAGTTCTGGATTACTAGAACAGGCTTTAGGGTTTTTTGTTTTGTTTGCATCTTTCTTTGCATTTGATATTTCTAAATCAAGTTTGGAAAGCTGAAAATGAATCAAGAACATAATCTTCACAGTCACCTTGCAGTAAGTACAAGGACAGGCTTCCCATGCACTTTCATGCTTCGTATGAAGCAACGAGAGGTAGAGGTGATCTGTCATTTTTTTCATCAAACTGGGATGGCTCAGGCTCAGTAGGTGCATCACCACCCACATAACATCCAGTGCTGGAGTGGAGGTGGTGATGTTGACCTCTACAGCCAACAGATTATCTGCAGTGAGGAACATGCCCAGCTCACAAAACAAGTCAGCAGAGGATGGATCTTGGTGCCACTGTTGTCTTCTGCTGAATCAGGGAGCTATGTGCCTTCAACAACCCATGTTGTAGATTCTGTTTACCTAAAGCAGTATTTGACAGTGTTTTGTGATGCTTTGTCTTGACAGTATTAATGGCATCAAGCAGAGAAATGCTGAAGTTCTCATACTCGAAAGCAGTCAGTGTGTCTGATGATGCCCATGTCGCATGGTTGCAATTTTGCAGTGGTGTTTAGTTGCAAAAACATGAGTTCTGTAGCCCTCAATTGAGCTCCTTGGAGTGTGCAGCACAGTTGTTGACAATAAGAAGCACTTTTCTCTGCTGTGCTTCCATGTTTCAATCAAATTTGCCAACTCATGATTTGAATAACACATTTGTCATCCACAACATTTTGTTGGCATCATATTGAACAAGCAGAGTTTTCAGTCCTTTTAATATCCTTGGGATATTAAACTTGCCAATGACATAAAGCAGCCTTTTGTCACTCTCCTCTGTGTTAGCACAGACCAAAATGGCCAACCGCTCCTTTGATTTTTTGCCACCATGTCATCTATTGCCTTTAAAGGCCAGTAACTTGTCTGGCATCAACCTCCAGAATAGGCTGATCTCATCAGCATTGTAGACCTCCTGAGGTTGATAACGTGCCAGAGCCAAAGTGATGGCCTAGCTTTTCTCTTCATTCTTCCACCCTTGCCATGCTCCTTTTTCTCCCTCCTTCTCTAGTACCTTCTTCTTGAAGCCCAGATATGGATGAAACCTTGATTTAAAACCAGTGTTTTACTGTAGCTGCCTGTGTTTGATGCACCAGTGTTGATGTTTCTGACACTGACTGTATGATCAATTGACACATTGATCTGGAGGGTAAAGTGTAAAGTAGTTTGAAATCTACCAATAGGTGCTAAGTTGCTGTTTGGAAATCACTATCTCTAACCCTTTTCTGATGGATAATGAGTGTGCTCATAACAGCTCTGGTATCCACCAACAAGTGTGCTGTTTCAAGTGAACACTTTGACTTAATTGGCTTGATGAAAGTTTTAATTTTACCCTGGAGGATATAGGTTTTTATCATTTTTTTTATTTTTTTTTTGAAATCTTTACTTTCTTATTTTACAACTAAAGGCAGCAAGTTTTTTTGTGTGGTAGTTTTGGTGCTGTTGGTCACAATAAGATGAACTTGCTCTGAGTGGCTCTAGTTTTGGTGATTAAAGAGGCTTGTCTGCAGTCAGTTCATGATTGGTGTGTGGGTCCTAGAGATGCATCCTTGGGTAAAATGATCTCACCCACATGGCTCTCACTGAGGGGAAAAACTGGTTTTCATCATGATCATCATCATCATGATCATTATCATCATCATCATTGTGATTATTACCGTCAATGCTGCAGCTGTGTGGGTTTTCCTGACACTGCTGCCAACATTGCTGCTGAACAAGAAGGACAAGGACAAGCCTGTAGCAGAGAGGGACTATGCTGGCTGGGGGCTTTGGGCTGTGGGTTTCCTCTTAGAGGTCGTTGCAGACTACCAGAAGTCGGCCTTCAGAGCCAATCCTGACAATGCTGTGAGTTCTTCTTGGACCATCTGACATCTTGTCACGATCTAATGTTGTGGCAGTTTGAAAAGTATGTGATGTGTGTGTGTGTGTGTGTGTGTGTGTGTGTGTGCATGTGTATGTGCATGTGTGTGTGTGTGTGTGTGTGTGTGTGTGTGTGTGTGTGTGTGTGTGTGTGTGTGTGCAAATATAATTTTCTGTGTATGTGTGTGTGTATATGTGTGTGTGCATGCATGCATGTATGCATGCATGTGTGTGCATGCATGTGTGAGTGTGTGTATGGACATGAACATGCACAGGTGTACATTTGTGCATTTGTGTTTGCTTGTTCATATGTGCTTGTCCAGGCACATATTTATGAAAGCTAAAAGAGAGATAATTCTAGTTCCATTAAATTCATTTAATCATGTGCAAGTTTAACCTTTACCGCGGTAGTCACGGCATAAGCTGTGATCAGGTCGGGGCAACAAGCCCGCCAGTGTTTGTGTGTGTGTGTGTGGGGGGGGGGGGGGGTGAGGGGGGGGGTGAGATGATAAAGGTTGTCTAATTTTCTCTCTGTTGTAATTGTTTTTGAAGCAGATTGTTTGCTTTCGCTTTATGGAGGAAGGGTTTCTGCATGCCTATAAAAGTGGCTGGGGGTGGAGGTCATGAACTAACATGAGGTTATGCAATCAGTCCTAATTATGATGCCATGGTAAGGGTTAATAGGCTTCTTCATGATTTTGTTTAATATTCTGAAATCTAGTTTTCTGCCATAGATATTTTCAACAATGTTTTGTGGTTTGATGATATATGTGTGAGTGTGTGTGTGTGTGTGTGTGTGTGTGTGTGTGTGTGTGTGTGTGTGCATGTGTGTGTGCATGTGTGTGTTTGTGTGTGTGTGTGTGTGTGTGTGTGTGTGTGTGTGTGTGTGTGTGTGTGTGTGTGTGTGTGTGTGTGTGTGTGTGTGTGTGTGTGTGTGTGTGTGTGTGTGTGTGTGTGTGTGTGTGTAACTGTAAGCTTTGTGTTGTGGACTTTTAAACTTTATTTTGATGACATGAATCATAGAGAAAACAAGATAGAAGTAATTCAGACTTTTGGTGTCTTAGTTGTAAAACAGAAAAATGAAAAGTCTCAGTCTGGAAATGTGTTCAGATGCATTTTCTCTGCGATATTTATATTCTTTAAAGACTTACTATGAATTTCTCTGCTGAATGAGTCAAATGTATGCATGCTATCAGTGGTTGCCTAATTCCTTGCCATGGCATATGTATAATACATGTAGATAGACATTACAAACAGTGCATCAAAAAAATATTGTGAATGAATGCTCTTTCCTCACCTTACAATTTTGCTTTAAACACACTTCTAGAAATTCCTGAAAATCCTAGTACTCAAGCAGATGCTCAAGAGAAAAATGTTGCATTCATAGTGAACATGACAGTATGATATTTAATGCAAGGCTGTTTGGTATTGGGGATATTTGACCAAGCTGAGACCAGTAGGATCAACAATGAGAAAGCTGCAAAATGTCTCTCATGCTGCCACTATGTGGATTCAAGAACTAGATACTCATCATGATGGCTGGCCTCAAATCACTCAGACACTACAACACCTTCCAGTGGCACTTAAGCGCTCCTTAAGGCCAGCTGTGCTAGTGCTACTGGAGCAGGCCCCAAACGCATAAAGATCACAGCAGTCCAGCTGATGAAGGAGTAGTCATGGTGGCATAAACTGTATGAAGTACATAGCTTGGAGTACACTTTAACGTGACCATAATTTCTCTTCCAGGGCAAATTCATCACCTCAGGCCTCTGGAGCGTAAGTCGTCACCCCAACTACCTGGGTGAGATTCTTATGTGGAGTGGCCTCTACGTCTCAGCCTCCTCCGTGCTGTCAGGCTGGGAACATGCCAGTGTTGCCTCTCCTGTCTTTGTCATCTGGCTGCTCACACGCCTCAGTGGCATTCCCCTCTTGGAAGCCTCCGCCAAGCGCCAATGGGGTACCCTACCAAAGTACCAAGAATATGTCAAAAGCACTGCAAAACTGGTGCCATACATTTGGTAGCCTCAGTGTAGGCTCATGATGCTTGTGAGAATGGGAAAGCAGCCTTGATTTCAACTGTGTTCAAATGTATGAAGTTCCCAATACAAAGCCCAAACCCTGTCTGAGGTCAGGAATATTTTTTCTCCTGCAGGGTTTTGGCTCTGTATTAGGGGAAGAACATGTCTGTGAAAAACAACCTTGGTTGTGGCTTTGATCAAATGTTTAATGAAAGAGATAGGTGTTGAAAGAGGTGTGTTGATTACGAGTAATTCATACCATTTTCTAGAAGTTATGTTGAGATGGCTTCTGTGGACTTCTAGTCCTGCCTAGTATGGTTTAGGTACTTTTTTTGCACAATTTATCACCTCTGGGAACAAAAAAGGACTTTAGGTTTTATTCATGTTTCAAAAAGGCGTTGTTTACTTGTTGAGTTTGCAGAAATGGCGGAGGCTAACATCTTGTGATCTTTTCCCCCCGGGTACATAAAGTATCTTCTTGCAAAACACTATAGCATTTTTACTTTTTCGAATCTCTGAACTTCATGGAAGTCATCTCAAAATAATATTTGGAAAACAGACAAAAACAGTTCAAACCAGTCACAAGCTTTAAGAACTCAGGTGAAATATATGCCAGTGTTTTAAGGAAAAATTTCACTCCTATTTTTAGATTATGTTTTATGATACATATTGATCCAATGGACACGTGAGCATATAAGTGAGATATAAAATGGTGAGATAGACTGTGGAATGGCTTTTTCTTGATGTTGATGTTGATAACGTTTATTGCACTTGATCCACCAAAAATCATACTCTGGAGATCCATTCATTACATTTCCGTCTGCAGGATATGCTGACAAAGCAAAACCCTCCATGAGCAAAAAGCTGCTGGGACAAACTTTCTGCATTTACAAGTTTGTTCAGCCATTGGAATTCACAGTACAGAATATTGCATAGCTCATATCAGTATTGAATGTCAAGTGTTTGCAGATGCACTTAAATAGGTGTGATGAAGCCATCTAGCCCAGTAGAAAAAGCTTTCCTGAAGAGCAGGCCTGTGGCAAAACTTGTACATGAAAGGGTGTTGAAGACAATGAAATTGGAATGGACAACGAGGGAGACAACCTTGCCAGTCCTTGGAAAGGAAAACTGATGGTGCCAGTAGACACCCAGGGTGAAGGTGCATGTACACAATTGTTTTAACCATTGAATGAATAGGTATTTTTGACTATAAATTTGGCTGAGTTGTCCATAAGTCAGTACATTTTGATATATAAATCAATATTCTAGTCTAGCATGAGTAAATATGGGTTAAGTAATAAGTTATTAAGAAAATGATTCATCACTTTTGCGCAGAAACTGTCCAGCGACCCCTTTTTAATATGCAAACAGATTATGTAAATCTTCATTGCATAAAGCAGAACTATCATGATCTGTACATATTTATGCTCTCAGCACTGTTTGCATAAGTTATTTTTATTTAAAAGTTGCTGTTTCTAAACATTTCTTTCTTGTGGGCTCTTTTAGAGTCTATTTCATGCAATAACTCATTCGCGTAGTTGTTCGCGGCGCATAGGCTCAATTGAGCCTACCACATTAGCATATTTTTGCCCCCTTACAACAAAGAAAATATGGTTTAGGGAACTAGTCTAGTCTTTAATTAGTCTCTGTACTATAGTATGCTCGCTTTAGATCCACACACAGATCTTTCCCGGCCAGACCATAACCTTTATTAGCGATGCACTAGGAGGCGGCGGAGCTTGAATCGCAGCACGTGGTGGGTGAGCCAGTGGAAATGGCTATAGAGGAGGGTTCTGATGCTGAATAGGATGCTTTGTATGAGATAGGAACTGATGTAGATGATCCCTTTCATGATGATGATGATAGAAGTGATTTTCCTCTTGCTAATGATGAGGTATCAGGAGCGAAGCTGTCATGCTGGCTGAAACTAGGTCGACCTCGCCATCATCGGTAGTTCATTGTAGGCTCATATTGATTGTAACTCAGAACTAATAAACACAATCATCACAAAATTTCTCCAGTGTGTTTTTGTGATGATCCCTTTCATGATGATGATGATAGTAGTGATTTTCCTCTCGCTAATGATGAGATATCAGAGAGCGAGGATGAGAGCGAAGCTGTCATGCTAGCTGAAACTAGGTCGACCTCGCCATCACCGGTAGTTCATTGTAGGCTCATATTGATTGTAACGCAGGACTAATAAACACAATCATCACAAAATTTCTCCAGTGTGTATTTGTGCCATTTTTTGAAGTTCACTTTTTTTTTTATAGAGCTCTAGACCAAGAAACAAGCAGTGGGCACTGAGAAAGAGAGCTGGGTGAAAGACCTATATTTTTCAAAATATAGGCTCTACTTACTGTCATGGCAAGTGTAGTGTTTTCTTAGCTTGACAATGTGCAGCATTTGGCTAGTTTTGGCAAAGAAAGACCTTTCTAGCCATACCAAGTTTAGCTTTGTAGCTACAGTATTTATTTTACTACGATTTTTCAAACTTGGTCCATTTTCCTGTGATTGCAGGGGACAGACACACTAGAAATTCTGCGCCTTGAATGAGATAGTAAGGAAATATGTTTTAAAATTAAAAGTATTTGGATACTATATTTTTTAAGATATAGATTTTAGATCCATCTGGCAACAACTATTCACTGTGCCTACCTCTCTCTCAGATGTAGTCAGCCACAGCAGTCATGAGAAGAGAAAGAGCTGTTGGGGATTCTTTGGCACCTTGTTTCACACCAGCTGGACAGTTAAAGAAGTTTGAAAGTACTGAGTCAACGTTATGCATGCTTTCACCTGGGAATTAATACCTTGCAGTATTCTAAGAACTTTGTTGAGACTGTTGCTTTTCTCAAGACATGCTGTATCAGCCGCTTTAATCAAATTCCATTTGGTAGTAAATGAATGTGACATACAAGTTCCCACACACCCCTCCACACACATTCTTCATTATCATCATGTACGAGGTGAAGATTTGATCAATGGTGGAGTGGTCAGCATGAAATCCAGCCTGCTCAATGCAGATTCTCCCATTATTCTCAGCCCACTTATGTTGTCGTTTTATTAGTATTGAGGGTGAAAGGTTTGCTTAGCTTAGCAATGGAACTCCTGTGTATTTTAGGGGGTCCTGTCTATCCCTAGTCTTAAACACAGGGACTATTATAGAGCAGTGCTACTTCCTAGGGAAGTCTTGTCATTCGTATAACATGTAAAATAACTCTTTGATGTGAGGTATTTCTTCAGGAATGCATGCTAGACCAACATTGGCACCAGGTGAATGACAACAGCTCTTTCCCTAGCTTTGTGGAGGCGGAGTTCTTCATCACTATCACATCAGACTCGTTAAATCCCACTGCTTATGACCAAGTTATGTCAGATTCAAGTACTAAAACTGGGGCGATGACTCACATGATGCTCAGCTTCTGGAAAGTTTTGGAAGCCTGGGATCTCCAAGTGATGACATCTGCAGTGCATTGTGCAAGTACAAAATATGGAGGCAGATCTTTTAAATGCAAAAGCAAATTCTGGCAGAAAAACCATAAGGTTAGTACCAAAGAGGGTAAGAGACGGGAACATATGTCCAAGAATGCTTTGATATTCCTGTCATAATGACACAAACCCCTTAATGATAAAAGTATATAATGGTCACCTTGTAAGACAAAGTTTAAAGTAATGTGAGAAGCTGACCAATAAAGCATGCATACAAACATTCAACACATAATAAAACTAAGAAAGCATACCACCAGAGAGCAAGAGTTAAGCTAAACGGAAATATCTTGATGACTGACAAAGACTCGTAGAAGACAAGTCACACCTTCAATGGAAATGAGGAGACTACACATCATGCCATTCTAACAATGCATTTGGGCTTTGCTTGTGCTGGCTGAGAGCACTCAACTGTGAATATATTTTTACATTTCTTCCTGCAAGAGGATCAAGCATGATGGATTAGAATTGCCTCTGGAAAACCTGCCGCACTTGCATGATTTCCCTGATAATTTGAAGCCATTTCCACGATGATGGCTTGTTAATCTCACCTACTTTGACGATTTTGTTCATAAAAAGCCTTACAGTACATGTGTAATGGAGAAATGACAAAAAGATAAATAATTGACCCATCATATAAAAGTCACATCAAAATATCTTAAAAAGGCTTTGACAAAAATTGTGGGCAACCCTGCCACCTTAAACTCAGTGGAATTAATTGACTTGCTGGAGCTTTTCATCTACCTCCAGAGGCCTTATTTGGTGTAGTGATACTGCTGTTTAATTAACTGCTTTTAGGTATTATTGGTTGATCTTGAGCTCGCCCTATATTTGTGACTGACTGGAAATGTACTGAATAGGAAGTAGCTGAAGTCTGCCCCAGTCTCGGTTGAGGCTTGTTTCGTCTTTGGTAATCCTGAACATGGTTTGGCAGCCTAAAGGGAGGTGCCAACTCCATAGAGGTAGTCCCATTCCTGTGGATCCATTCTATGTTGCATGGCACCAAAAGAGCGGACCTATCCTACTGTTTACTGACCATCAGGATGGATATAAGTCACTATGCAACCTTCCATGGAACTGAGTATGACTGGTGACTCCAATTCTGCTGCAAAAGTAACGCTGCACCAACATGCAAATGACATTGTGTACTTATATAAGGTTAGAGTGCTTGACTGGCTAGTGGGTGTGGCATTTGGAGTTACGCAGATCTCAGAGTTGCATCCTTCATCAATGTACTTAACTCGCATTACTTCTTCCTGCTGAACTGGAAAACTAATCAGCTAAGATTATTTCGTACAACAATGCCTGGCCGCATGCTCCCCAGGTAGTTGAGATAGTGTTATATTGATCATAAGAGTAGCCTGATGACCAGTGGGAAAAAGTGAGTTCTTTGAACACCCATTAATTGATGCACTGTGGAGGAAAAAAAAACAACACAAAAGCAATGGTAGCCTCAGTCACTATCAGGACCAAGATGAAACTGAAAATATTGGAAGATTCACTGTCTCCATGTCTTATCTATGTACACGCAGTTTCCTTGCCAGCGATTCTGTTGCAGAGTATCTCTCTGAGAGGACATGTATTTATTATTGATTTTATTCATCTTCAGACAGGGTAAAAAAGTCAACAGTAGACATCTTACAGTGGACAGCCTCTCTCTCTCTCTCTCTCTCTCTCTCTCTCTCTCTCTCTCTCTCTCTCTCTCTGTCTCTCTCTCTCTCTCTCTCTCTCTCTCTCTCTCTCTGTCTCTCTCTCTCTCTCTCTCTCTCTCTCTCTCTCTCTATATATATATATATATATATATATATATATCTGCGCATGCGCCACAAAGATAAGTACCCTCAAATAGACCATACATTACTAAGACCGCGCACTCGGCTGATTTTTGCGAGATTTCCGACAGAGTGATCTCCCCGTTTTCGCGTGTCTCCCCCGGAGCGCTTGTGCGAGATACACATGTATGTATAGTGAGTGTTGTATCTATAGGCTTGTTCAGGAGGCAAAGCGCTGCACAGCGCTGCATGTGATTTACTCCTGAACAGCAATTTTGGGGCGTGATTCACTAAGCGCTGAGCAGCGCTGTGCATCACCGATCCGAGATGATTCAGACGATTTTCAAAATGGCGTCTTCGATCCCGCACTGGCCGTCGATGCGTAAAATAACCCTCAGAAACATCATTTTGGGACTGGAACGGGCTTTATTTGCCCCGAGCGCTCTGTATGCGCGAGTAATGGCAAGTAAGGATGACACAGTAGTGGACTTTATTCAAGCAGAATACATTTAAACGTGCATAAACGATGTCTGTGGCAAAGAAAACACTTTCTTCGCGTCTATCAACGCAACATGGGGCGCAGAAGATTTACCTCCCCTTTAACAAGTGAAGCGCTGCACTAAATCTGTAGGTGTTCAGGAGAGGCAAAGAGCGCTCAATTGCCAACATGAAGCGCTCATGCAGCGCTTTGTACTCCTGAACAAGTCTTCTGCCACGTGCATGAGGAATAAAGTTTAGTGTATGAATAGCAGAATGCAAGTGCGTGCAAGGGTTTTTATAGTATTTCTTGAAGTTGAAAGCGATATGTATGTGAGAAACCGTTTGTTCCGTAGTTTGTAAACATGAACACTAATATTAGCCGAGTGCATGGAGAAGCGAGTCTAAACACTAAAATGAAAATTCCCACACTAAAGCTGGGAAAAGGGTCATTGTGTCAGTAAACTATATCTCTCCTAAAAGATCTAAACACAATTTTCTCCGTGGAAAAGCACGTCCCTAACAAGCTGGTCTTAATAAAGAAATAAACACCGGACGCATAATTACAGACCTGCCTACTCTCCCGATAAAAGCGGGAGACTCCCGATTTAGGCGTGGTTCTCCCGACCTCCCGATAATTCTCCTGATTCTCCCGATTTGGCTTTGAATTCTCGCGATTCTCCCGAAGTTGACCAACGAAACGTAAACCCCCCCCCCCCCCCCCCGCACCTACGTGTCAGCGGAGTTCGAGGCAGAATGATAGGGCCGTTTTCCGTCTGCCTCCAGGGTTTGGCTGAGCTGAAAGTGCTGCCACATGGCTGAACCAACACCCCCCCCTCCCCCCCCCTCCCCCCCCTCCCCGCCCTCCCTCCCCCTCCCCCCCCTCCTCCCCCCTCACCCCCCCCCCCGGTCACGGTTCAGCGGAGCTGGCAGCGGTCCCACATGGCCGCACGTTTCAGCTGAGCTGGAAGCGTTACCACATGGCTGAACTCTTCCCCCCCCCCCCCCACCCCCCCCCCCCCGCCCCCGCTCTCACGTTTTGGCTGAGGTGGAAGTTCACACACACGGCCAAACTCCCCCCCCCCCCCCCCCCCCCCCCCCCCACCCCGCCGGCCTGTTTTTCAGAATCTCCCGACTTGGTCATGGGGGGTAGGCAGGTCTGTAATTATGATCTGCGCGCTGAGCAGCAGACGATCGAGCAGCATACATAGCTGCGATGGCATTTTGGGTCTCCCATTAGAAAAAGCGACTGCATGGCGACAGTCTGTATCTTCGGTGTCAGCGCGTGCGCACACGCGTGTGCACGGGTGTGTATAATTCCTTTCAGCTTGAATGCGCGTGTGCACGTGTGTGTATAATTCCTTTCAACTTGAATGCGCGTGTGCATATGTGTGTGTATAATTCTTTTCAGAGAAAATCATTGCTGAAGAGCAGGCAGGTTTCCGACCAGGTAGGAGCACCACCGAACAGATCTTCCATCTGAGAGTCCTGTGGTAGAAACATTAACACCAACAAGATCTGTACCATGTCTTTATAGACTTT
>JAWQFJ010026020.1:10000-12500 GCA_034096865.1 Theodoxus fluviatilis | reverse complement strand
TGTGTGTGTGTGTGTTTGTGTTTATGTGTGTGTGTGTGTTTGTGTGTGTGTTTGTGTGTGTGTATGTGTGTTTGTGTGCCTCTGTGTGTGTGCGCACGTGCGCGCGCGTGCATTTGTGTGTGTGCTTGTGTGTGTGTTTGTGCATAGGTCATTTGTGTGTGTGCGTGCGTGCACGTGTGTGTTTATGTGTGTGCATGTGTGTGTATGTGTGTGCCGTGTGTTATTGTAGGTATATGTGTGCGCGCGCGCGGAGTGAGGGCATGCATGCGTGTGTGTGATCGTGTTTGTGTGTGTGTGTGTGTGTGTGTGTGCGTGCGTGCGAGCATGTGTGAGAATATGTGTGTCCAGGCATCGCATGCATGAGCTTGTGTATATGTGTGTTTGTATGTGTACGTGCATAAATGCGTTTATGTATGGATGAAAGTGCGTGTCCATGAGTATGTGTATGTGTGTGCACGCATGCATGCGTGTGTATGTGCTCCGAGATGAGTCAGACGAACGGGTGAGAGAGTTTTGGGCGTGGGAGAAGAGGCAGTTGTAAGGGGCAGAACTTATTTCGCGACAGGAACTTGCATGTGTTTATTTATGAAGATCAAGTTACCGTTCCTAGGGAGGACCACATCTATTAAGCGTGCGGCTAAAAGCGTTTTGCGTGCCCTCCGTCCGTTCTTAACAACTTGCAGGAGACACAAACCGATAACAATTCAGAAAACATATTTGTCAAATGCTTCCCTGCTGATGTCTCGAATTTCGATCCCTCGCGTCATTGCGTGGCGTTTTGCTTGTGCACGTTGCCACGTAACAAGTAATATACCACACACCAATAACAAATGATATACATATACATATATCAATAGGAATTCTGAAAATACACTAGTTGACTGCATCCCTTCTGATTAGCCTTGACGTGTGTTCTTTCGCGTCATTGCTTGATATTAAATGTTACACACTACACACATAACGTGATTTGCTTTGCAGGCTTGTCTTTGATTATATATATATATATATATATATAGGTGTATAGGTATGAGTGTATGCGAAGCTGACCTCTTGTGGAGAGCAGACATATATATATATATATATATATATATATATATATATATATATTTATTTTAAACGATCAACGAAGTTTGATTTGACGACGAGACTTGCTCTAGAGAAGATGAATCTTACAAAATTGGCTGGACTTCCCAGGCCTGCTCCTTCCATTATGACCACTTCAAGAGACTTGCCATTCACCGCACTGACCTCAACATCTCCCTTCCCAACTCTTGAATTATTTCTCTACCCATTGCTCTCTCTCTCTCTCTCTCTCTCTCTCTCTCTCTCTCTCTCTCTCTCTCTCTCTCTCTCTCTCTCTCTGAAGCATAGAAAAGATCCACAGTAAGCGTTTCCTAAATGTCACAGTTAAAACGCCCAATGCTACATGCTGTGGCGAACTGGGCAGATACCCTTTATATATTAACACCATGATACGAGCGGTTAAGTATTGGCTACGACTATGTAGGATGTCATCTGAAAAACTACGAAATTAGGCGTATTTAATGATGCTACAAGAGAATACAGCCAATAAGCGGAATTGGACGAAAGAAATAGCGCAATGCTTATCAAAGTACGGGTTTGGCTATGTGTGGGTGAATGAAAAGCAAAGACTGCGTGACTGTTATATGCAAGAATGGCACTTGAAAATCAGTGAAAGTAGACGGCTCATTTTATATATATATATCTTTTAAAAGAATATTTCAGTTTGAAAGTTACTTGAATGATATTAACATTAAGAAGTTCAGGGATGCATTCATCCGCTTTCGTGTGGGTAACATTGCACTTGGGGCATATCTGCCAGTCTGCACATAAAGTTGTCAGAGAATGTCCCTTTTGTAATGTTTATGAAAATGAATGTCATTTCTTGCTCCAGTGCCCAAAATACAGCGAGTTAAGGAATAAGTATATTGTAAAGCATCTGAGCGGAGCAGGGCATACATATGTCGCAAACCTATAGATTGTCGCGGGGTTACAAAGACACGTGACGTAGCTATGTACATTTTCTATGCTTATATAAATTATAAATTGCAATGTGAGACTCCTGCGATCACAGTAAGCAACCAAGCTTAATAACCATCTTTTAAATCTAAGTGCCAAGGGGGTGGTCTCTTAATGAGTTGTACCTGAAGCATTCTGTTTCAGTGAGATATGTACCCTGAGTGCATTCAGGGTGGTGTAACTGTAGTAATTCACATCCACGATATGCACATTTTAACACAACTATGCTTGATATCATAGTAAGAATCAAGCTATGTAGTTTAACGGTTAGATGTAATTTTAACACAACATGTTTCATAAGGTCTGTATTATGACTTCACAGCAATGGATGTGTACATGTACATATGCCGCACATGCCGTCGGTAGTCCCTTGGTGTCAAGGATGACTAGCTCCACGCGTATCTCTGGAGTAGGTACACAAATGACTCCACAGGCCCAGTCTGGACATGACATGCGGTTT
>JAWQFJ010026020.1:2500-5000 GCA_034096865.1 Theodoxus fluviatilis | reverse complement strand
TGTACGTGATATACATCGTTTCACACACGTGTTCATTTTCACCTCCTGTCGTGTATATTTTCTAATGATTCCCGTGACCTTTCCAATGAATGCGAGGGATTTTTTGCTTGACGGTTTCCAAATGTATGCTATCTAAGAGAGACGGTTTCATAGACCTGTTGGAGTCTTAATGTCTCTGAATAAAGCTCTCTGTTCCCCGAAAAAATGGAGTAGTCTTTATGTTATTGTATTAAGATATGTTATCGAATGGAAATGTTTTTCTTATGGTTGGTCTCTTGGCTTCTTTTGTCCCGTCCTCTCCTTCAATATTTCCTTTGATTTGTATCGCAAAAAAGTCGAATGCTTTCATCATCGAATCTTAGCTACGGTGTTGGATCAAACGATTGACTTGGAATGACTTGACATCTACCTATCTTTCAACACCGTAAAAACGCATCTGCTTTCCTTTACAACAGAGTATAATCCCCCTCTAGATGCAGTTTAAATGCACATGAAAAAAAACACGAAACGTTCTGTCATCTCGTCTTTTGGGAGTTATTGTTCGTAATGTGGGTGAGCTAAAAAGAGTAAAGGAAAAGTATGGTTTTATATTGCGCTTCATTCCCCATGTCTGGGTCTCAAACCGCTTTACACTTTACCCCCTGATCATTGGGCAGCTTGATCAATCCTTCACTGGCACCTGACAACAAACACAGTGACCCATTTAAGACGCACACTATCAAATAGATGCAAATACTATTACACGTATTGTTTCTAAATGATGTTCCTTGGGCTGAACAGTCACGGAGAACATACGATAGGGGCGAAATGATTGTTTTAAAAGAATTGTATGTGTGCAGCATATGTCACAAAAGAAACAAAATTCAGGATATCTTGTTTTTGTTTTTGATTTTGGCAGAATTTGTCTTGTTGCAGGGTTTTTCCCCAAAAGGAATCGTCGGGTTAGAGGTTTTTCTGTCACTTTTTTGAAAATCAATTTTTGCTCTTTGATGGAAAATGCTGAGATACAAAAAAATCATCTTGCGCAAGTTGATATAGAGTTTTAAGCCTCCCTTGAAACCGTGTCTCTTGGGAGAAAAGACAACATTTTGAGGGGAGATGGAGAAAAATGTTTCCCCTTTTTCTATTCATTTTCTCTGCGCTGAATCGATTTCGTGAGGCGAGAGGTCGTTGGCTGTGATTGTTGCGTGGGGAAGATGGACGGGCGGTGTTCTGTTCCCCATTGAGATTTGCACTGGGGATTAGATTCCCCATCCAAGTGGGCAAACTCTCGAAATTGCCAGTCGCTCTCCAATCAATGGGGGAATCTGGTCGGAGGCGCGGGATGGCACAGAGCTATGGCCGCCACCCTGCTCCTCCGGCCCAGAAGCCATTGTTCTAGCCAGGTCTTCATCAAATTCCCATGCCGCACAGGGAACTCCGGAAACAGGAAGACGCTCAGACAGAACTAAGCCTAGATCCGATTGAAATGGAGACCGTTGCATGGGATGCTTTGACGACGCCCCCTCCGCCCCATAGCTTCTTTCTCCGCCCTTGTGACCAGCAAACCGCGGGATCTGCATGGAGAGCTGACGTGGAGTCGAGGCTGAGGACGCCTAGATGCGCAGTGCCGGCTTCTGGCGGAAGCCTCCGTTCCGGATATGCGACTTCCTCCTTCACGTAGTCTTTCCGCGGTCTCTTCGGAGAGCGGAAGAAAGATGAAGTTTAGCGAAGGTCAGAGGTCACGAGCACTGCGACTCTTCTCTCCCATAAGGGAAAGTGGATTCTTTGAGAAACATTCTGAGGACAAGAGACAACACCAGAACGCACAGACGAAAGGACAATAGGACAATCGAGGGAAGAGCGCGCACTCTAAAGGAGAATGCTCAAAGTTTGTAGTGAAAGATAATTTATTATATGTGAATGCATACTAGCTGTCAGTTAATTCTAACAGTGAATGTAACTTTTGGGTTTCTGTAGACGCTTGAATGGTTTAATAGTGTTGCGCCGTGGCCCAGTGGTTAGCGCGCTTTGACATGCAGTCGCTTGCAGCTGGTGGGTGCAGCGTTCGAAGCAGCGCGGTTCCCAGAGTTGCATTCTCGAGCAAGATGTTTACTCACTTTGCTTCTCCCCACCCAGGAGTAATACCGGGTACCTGAGAGGGCAGCGTAGGCACACGGTAGTGCGATTAATCCTTGTCCATGCGGTCATGCTGGGTGATGGAAAGAGGTGGGAGGTATGCTGGGTGATGGAAAGGGGTAGGAGGTATGCTGGGTGATAGAAAGAGGTAGGAGGTATGCGGAGTGATGGAAGAGGGGGGGGGGGGGGGGGGGCGCGACGTAGAGGTTTTTTATTTTCTGTTCACGTGAAAATATTTAAAAAGAGGGGAAGGAGAGGGAGAGGAAGGATGAATGGGAGAGAAAGAGATGGGAGGAGATGATTAGTTGGTGTCCGGGGAGGAATATGTGTAGAAGATTTAGTGTCTTATAAACTGTATGTTTATTTAACAAGTAAAATAAAT
>JAWQFJ010026019.1:10000-23544 GCA_034096865.1 Theodoxus fluviatilis | reverse complement strand
GGGTGGCCATAGGGTTTCACGTTGGAGTGATCGACCTGACGTCCTCTACGCTTGACACCCACTGGGCTCCTGCTGCTGAGCTTCCTAACCGCAGCAGGCGAGTCGTCGTGTGCAAAAGCATCAGCTGCATGGCCACCCTCGGAGATTCCGTGTACGTGGCCTATGTCAAGTCCAAAACTTTGCTCCAGGTCAACGTAGGCAGCCGCAGAGTCACCCACGTCCTGCACCTGGGAAAGACCACTATCAGTGCCATCCCTCATGAAACGGTGATTCCTGAACCCCAGGCAGAGGGGAACCCAGATGTCCAGGCTCAGGACGAAGACGCAAGGTATTCAACAGATGATGACTCAGACGACGATGATGATAATACAATTGCCATCACCTCTCACGCACTTGAAAATAGTGCCGCCGGAAAGGGCAGAGCGGTGGCTGATGTTAACCGTTCACCCAGCATTCGACAGGCAAGTGCGCGGCCAACGCAAAGTTACCCTAAGGTCGTTTCATCTCGAGACTCTTCAGACGAGGGGACTCCACCAGTGCCTCCACGGACATTTGGAACAGTTCCTCCCCCCATCCAGGACGGTCCAGAATCGCTGTCCTCTTTGCCACCCCCGCCACCCCCACGGCGACATGACAAGAATGAAAACTGTCCTGGAGAAGACAAAAAGCCAGCTCTTCCACCCCATCGTCCGACAATCCCCCGCAGTGCTCTTGTTCCTCCTTCAGGAGCACCATTGTCTGACAAAGATGGGAATTACAGCTACTGCAATACTTATTTTCCTGGCCCTGGATGTTCAGCCAACGACCGCTGCAAGTCTGCACATGTCACACCTGCACCCACTGAAGATGATTGTCGCGCCAGACACAACAGGTGAGGCTCAAAAAGTTTCTCTAACGGTCTTTCATCATTTTCAGTCCAAGTTGTCCATGCCATAAATAAGTGATGTAGATTAACTGAAGATGTAAAACTCCTAGTCAAATGTGAATGAGGAAAGTTTTCTTTTCGATGGCTAATTAGTCTCCACATCTTCCATACTCACATTGATAAGGCAAGTAAAATGGTGTTTCATTTGGTGGCCCTTTATTATTACGTCAGAAATTACAGTCCACTTTATGAACTGAAATTGCAATTGTTTGAAATGGATCATAATCCGTCTTACATTACAACGGATTGTATTATGTATTTCGTTTCTCTGAATTATCATATACCTGTGTTACAAAATGCCGCATATAAGCATGAAGTTAAATGTTTTTACCACTCACAAGGACGACATCTCTTTCTAGTGCCAGTTCTCAGGACCCTGGCACTGTCAGTTCTTTAGCCAAGCAGAAATCCTTCTCCCTGCCCACCGGGTCGTCCCTGGGCCTGGCGCCTGAACTCCCCTTGTACGTGTCCTCGCTCCTGGCGGTGGAGGACACGCTGTGGGTCGGGACCAGCCTGGGCCAAACCCACGTCGTGTGCCAGGGGGATCCTCCCCATGGCTACCCGTCCCGACACATCGCCACCCTCCCTGCCTCCTGGAAGCCCACTCACTCCGCTCCAGCGAAAACAGCCGCTGCTTTCGAGCTCAGTCCTGTAACTCCAATGGCCACCGCTGGTCGCCTCGTGGTGACGGTTAGCGGCCCGAGGGGAGAGGACCAACACAGCGACGTGGTCGCCTGGCAGGCGTTCTCCCAGCAAGATTTTCTGGAGAAGAACAGCTACTGGCAGAACCTCTGGACGGAGGAGAGACTCCTCAGCAACAAAGACAGCATCGAACCCAGCCTTGTTAGGAAGTGAAAGGCGGAGCTGGGTCACTTTTGGGGACCTGACTCGACAGGTGTTGGGTTTTATTTTAGAGAAGCAGCTACTTGCAAACCCTCGGAATGTGCGGAGAGGCAAAGCTTTCTCTTGTCAAATGACAGCTTTAATTAATACGTTCGTCTCCCACTGTACATGAATAGAATTGAAGTCGCATGAGATGAGTTAATCTGGGCAGGCCAGAAATATCCCTTTCAAAACAGTTCCACGCATGCGCCATCACATACTTTAGAATTCCATACCATTATTTTGTCTTCAATATGTGTTGTGACTCGCATACAGTCTGTGCTGCACATGTACCTCCCCCATCAGCTGGATTGTTGTGGCCTTTGTGCTTTCGACGCCCTCTCCATTAGTACTCACACAGCCGACCCCAAGCAGCATGTATGTCCATCGCAAGGTGTCTTGTAGTTCAAAATGCAGAAGACACCAAACGCAATGGAAGACGGCTTCCACAGCATTTTGCAGCTTATGTATCATTGCATCTGATTGTCTTGCCTGCGCATCCAGACTTGGAAACAACCCTGTAGCAATCTAACCGGGAGAATGCAGCATGCCCTACCCCGAGCCCTCTTCGCCCCCACCTTCCTCGAGTTTGGTAGCAATTCGTTTTTCATAACTGCCATTGCGAAAGCTCCTGATCATACTCGACTCCCAGTAATAGACTAAATATGTGAATACGCGTAATGCGTCTCCGCTTTCTCAGTTGAACATAGCTGAAAGCAGTGTGTAGAAATGAAGTCAAAGGACCACTAGACGCTGTCAATTCTTTCATTTCATGACACGGACAGTACTGAAGGAAGGTGCGCATGAAGACCATGTACCAGGAGGAGGTCATTGGAGTGACTGGATAGGGACGGGTCCAGGGCAGAGATGGATGAGAGAGGGCAGCCTTCGTCTGCTAAACAGTAATGATAAAGAGCAGGTACTGAAAGAATTTCCGGCAAGACAAAAACATTCTGAAAACGAAAAGAACGGAGCCTCTCCTGTGCCATACCTAGACGTGATCGTGATGAAATGAAAGGAGCAACCAGTCAGGCAGTTGTAATACAATAGCAGAAAATGCTCGTGTCCAAATTCACCAAAATGAATACTGCGCAATGGCATCCTAGATGCCATACTTGGGATAGAGGGGAATTTTCACTCCGAGAATGAGCACATCTGAAAAAAGGTAGAGTCAGGATGGGAGCACTGGTTGCGAATTGCAGTCACGTTCAAAGCCACAGTATTGAGGTAGAATGTATGGCGTAGACCTCCTAAAACTAAAAGCCAAATATGTTGTGCCGTGTCTTACAACATCATGTATTTGAATAATTTGCCGTTTCAATGTTACTGTGTATTTTCATGTTCATTATGTTCCGCTTGTTCAAGTTTTGCTGCGGTGTCTTTGGGTGTTTAATCGTAACGAAGTTAGTTTCGGGTTACCTAGTGTTACTACTGTATAGTTTAAGTGTTCAAATGTTACTGTAGTATGATTTAGATGTTCAGGTGTTGATGTAGGAAGATCCATGTATTGACTCGTTACTGTAGTTACATAAATAAACCCAGACTTTTCCCGTCCCAGGGATAGAACCACGGCACTACGCCTCGCACTTCGTCAAACCCCAAAACATGCTCGCCTATGTCCGCCTGTCAACAAGACATGGTTTGAACAAGCGAGTAGAGGCCGAAGGGGCTGACCGTGTACTCATGCAAGAGGGGAGAGCCAGGAACTGGTATATATTTCAGACATAAAAGAAAAGAAAAAAACTAAATACATTTTTTGTTTTCGCTTTGTCACGTTGTATAACTGTAGTAAGTTTCTGGTGTTCACTAGTTACAGCTGCATGTTTTTGGTGTTGAGGTCTTTGAAGCAAATTGAGTGGACAAGGATGACTGGCTTGTCTCATATCACCGTTTCTTCCTGTCAGGGAAGCCAGTCATAATCCCTATGGGTAAACCTTTAGTCATTTGAAACGATCGTATTTGCCTGATCATGTTTTTATAGATGCATGTAGTGTGTGTGGGGGTGTGGGTGAGGGTGTGTGTGGGGGTGTGGGGGGAAAGAGGAAAAGGATGACAGGAACGAAGGATCAGTCATATTTAACAAATTAAGAATTTGTTTATACTGAATTTGTCAACTATTTTGTTTTAAATCAACGTACAAACCTGTATATTTATTTTTACGAAATACTGTTGAAAATTATTTACAAAAAATGCTTACTTTTACTCAGTCTTATCTGCATATGTGTCATGAAAACAAACCAGTGTTCCGTTTTTTCCGGCACTTCCCTGTCCACCATATCTGCTGAGGCGCCTTACTGCTACTGTGCGCGAGGAAGCTAGGGACTGCAGTCTGAGAATTTCACTTCTGAAACTTCTTTGACTGTCATCCACAGATGTGGTTTTTTATTGACTCACATGCGAAGCAAAAGTGAGTCTATGTACTCAGCCGTGTCGTCCGTCCGTCCGTCCGGGCGTTAAAAACTTAAACGTTGGATTTTTCTCGGAGACTATTAAGTCTATCAACACCAAATGTGGCATGATGGTGTATAATGACAAGGCCTAAAAAAAAATACATAATGACTTGACCTTGCTTTAAGGTCAAGGTCACAGGAGCCATAAATGTGGTCTCAAAAACAGTCATTTTTCACATTTTCCCAATTTTCTCCCACGTTATTGAGAATGGCGATCTTAGCTACAAGCGGTATATAGGTCAAAGCAAGCTCTATCTTTTGATACCAGTTTGGTTGACCTTGCTTCAAGGTCAAGGTCACAGGAGCTCTTCAAAGTTGAATTGTATACATATTTTGAAGTGACCTTGACCCTGAACTATGGAAGATAACTGTTTCAAACTTAATAATTATGTGGGGCACATGTTATACTTTCATCATGACACACATTTGTTTACATATCATCAAGGTCAAGGTCACTTTGACCCTTATGAAATGTGACCAAAATGGGGTAGTGAACCACTAAAAGTGACTATATCTCATGGTAGAAAGTGCCAATAAGCACCATTGTGCTTCCTATGTCTTGAATTAACATCTTTGTGTTGCATGACCTTGGATGACCTTGACCTTGGGTCAAGGTAACATGTATTTTGGTAGGAAAAATGTGTAAAGCATTTCTTTGTGTATGATGTCATTGGTAGGTTTAGTTGTTTGACCTTGACCTTGAAGGTCACCTGAAGGTCAAGGTCATATAAAGGTCAAGGTCAAGCATGTGAGTCGTATGGGCTTTGCCCTTCTTGTTTGGTTTATTTTGCGGGTGGGGGTGGAGGACCGTGTGTGTGTGTGTGTGTGTGTGTGTGTGTGTGTGCGTGTGCGTGTGTGTGTGTCATTTAGTTTTGATTTGATGAAAAACGTATGATATTTTTGTTTTTCGAGCCAAGTCAGTGATGAAAAGAAGATATAATCAACAGCAATGACAGAAACATAGGAATAATGCAAGATAATTGCGAAATGTTACCGAGTTTCTCTCGGTATTTTCTGTCCATTTCCCAAGGAACGTGTTATTTTGTTTTGCAGTAAGCTGACGCCCTAGTCATTGTATTCAATGAGCACCCATCAGTCTAATAGAATTACTTGTTGAATGTTGTGCGTTTTCCTTTAAACGATGCAGGTTTCTATGTCATATTTACTTCACAATATGTTAAGTGCTCAACACCTTCACTGAATGACTGACCGAGAAATTTCAGCTTTAAGAAACTCCAACTGTATGTGAGCTTGAATAGCAACTTTTGCATTGGAGTTTTATGGGCAATTTTCATTGATGTACCTAAATCATCGTTTGCCGTCAGAAATGCGAGAACTTTCTTGCAGAGGCTGAGGACGAAATGTAAGCTATAACTATAAGTGCGTACCTGGATTGACGGTGATGTACTGAAGACGCGGAGGGAAATGGGGCTATTGGCCGATAATGGTGTTCCTTGAAATGATCTTGATCTAATGGCACGAAAGATCGTTACGTCTGGAGACCTTGACTGCACTGGATGGCCATGTCATCAAAGTACTCCACAGCGCATTGCTGGAACACCTTCGCAGCCGTTAGATCATAAAGCTTCCTCTGCTTGTTCTGCCAACGCGTGTTTGAATGCTGGGATGAGCAAGTCCCTAAGCTCACGGAGGGTTTCAGAATCATCGGCTATCATCACGTGGTTTAACCCGCCAGTCAACGCGGTATCTTGGGGTGTGCCCGTTGCCGCATGCTAGCAGCTACTTGGAGCCACAGGTGATGACTTAGAGGTGCATCCCTTGCCTAAACACCCCATACATCCCTTATGTCACAGCTAACTACCGTTTTGATGCTGGCTACTATGAGCACCGTTATATAAAAGGAAAATGGGCAAAATAGTGACGATTTATTAATTCCTCACAGACTAAATTACGATCTACTGCAGATGTTCAATCTAAAGAAAATAAAGAATGATATTTCTTATTTAATCTTCCGTACTTTTTTGTTCCTCTTACTAGAGAAAGAAACGAATTAAAGCTGAAAATTGTCTCATTCGATATAAGAGTATATACTTATGAAAATGAACTTGAGCCTCATGGAGCACTGTATTAACTCCTGATTTAGACGATACGAGAAACAACGTTGCTCACTTTGTAAAAAAGATGTTTGTGCGGGGAAAATGCGCCAGTAAATTGTCATTGGGCCATGTTTTCTATTTGCCAATGTCAGGGCAGATATGACATGTGCAGGAGCGTGACGTCAATGCACGCTGTAGTGAGCAAGATCCGATAGCAATCACAAGATCAACTTTGATGGTAGAATAGTTTCGTTCATGGAGCTGTAATCCTTGGAGACGACCACTGGATCATCCCCGCCACGGCGTTATTTGTGGCATTGATTAACAGGCTGAAAGTTTGTTCTTGTTCGCTGCATGGGGACGATACTGTAGGTGAGGACGACCTTAAGGGAGACAAGGGCCACTTGGTATCAGTCATTCCATAGGAACAACCAGCCTTTCTGCAAGAGCTCTGTGAGTGGCAGAGTCAGTTTAGTAGAGTTCTGCATAAGCCTCCTAAAGTCTTCTGACACAAGTAGCATATTCTGGATTCTCTTTCTGCTGTTCGGAAAGGCCTGGGCTCAAATGGTCGGGAACACTAACTCGTATCCTAAAAAAGCAACACTCCACCTAATGTCCTCTAGGAGTGCTGCAGGCCAACACTCCACCTAATGCCCTCTAGGAAACAGTGCTACAGGCCAACACTTCACCTAATGTCCTCTAGGAAACAGTGATGCAGGCCAACACTCCACCTAATGCCATCTAGGAAAGAGTGCTGCAGGCCAACACTCCACCTAATGTCCTCTAGGAAACAGTGCTGCAGGCCAACACTCCACCTAATGTCCTCTAGGAAACAGTGCTGCAGGCCAACACTCCACCTAATGTCCTCTAGGAAACAGTGCTGCAGGCCAACACTCCACCTAATGTCCTCTAGGAAACAGTGCTGCAGGCCAACACTCCACCTAATGTCCTCTAGGAAACAGTGCTGCAGGCCAACACTCCACCTTATGTCCTCTAGGAAACAGTGCTGCAGGCCAACACTCCACCTAATGTCCTCTAGGAAACAGTGCTGCAGGCCAACACTCCACCTAATGTCCTCTAGGAAACAGTGCTGCAGGCCAACACTCCACCTAATGTCCTCTAGGAAACAGTGCTGCAGGCCAACACTCCACCTAATGTCCTCTAGGAAACAGTGCTGCAGGCCAACACTCCACCTAATGTCCTCTAGGAAACAGTGCTGCAGGCCAACACTCCACCTAATGTCCTCTAGGAAACAGTGCTGCAGGCCAACACTCCACCTTATGTCCTCTAGGAAACAGTGCTGCAGGCCAACACTCCACCTAATGTCCTCTAGGAAACAGTGCTGCAGGCCAACACTCCACCTAATGTCCTCTAGGAAACAGTGCTGCAGGCCAACACTCCACCTTATGTCCTCTAGGAAACAGTGCTGCAGGCCAACACTCCACCTTATGTCCTCTAGGAAACAGTGCTGCAGGCCAACACTCCACCTAATGTCCTCTAGGAAACAGTGCTGCAGGCCAACACTCCACCTTATGTCCTCTAGGAAACAGTGCTGCAGGCCAACACTCCACCTTATGTCCTCTAGGAAACAGTGCTGCAGGCCAACACTCCACCTATGTCCTCTAGGAAACAGTGCTGCAGGCCAACACTCCACCTTATGTCCTCTAGGAAACAGTGCTGCAGGCCAACACTCCACCGTATGTCCTCTAGGAAACAGTGCTGCAGGCCAACACTCCACCTTATGTCCTCTAGGAAACAGTGCTGCAGGCCAACACTCCACCTAATGTCCTCTAGGAAACAGTGCTGCAGGCCAACACTCCACCTAATGTCCTCTAGGAAACAGTGCTGCAGGCCAACACTCCACCTTATGTCCTCTAGGAAACAGTGCTGCAGGCCAACACACCACCGTATGTCCTCTAGGAAACAGTGCTGCAGGCCAACACTCCACCTTATGTCCTCTAGGAAACAGTGCTGCAGGCCAACACTCCACCTAATGCCCTCTAGGAAACAGTGCTGCAGGCCAACACTCCACCGTATGTCCTCTAGGAAACACTGCTGCAGGCCAACACTCCACCTTATGTCCTCTAGGAAACAGTGCTGCAGGCCAACACTCCACCTAATGTCCTCTAGGAAACAGTGCTGCAGGCCAATTCATCCTTCTTCAGACTCAGTGAGGCATGCATTGTCAGACCATTGGACAGTTATTTTAAGGACAATGTGGGAAGCACAAAACTGTCAGCAAAATAGGTTTGACAGCTGGATTTTTTTAAACACTTTTATCTCCGTTTATGTGGGGTAGGTGATGGGGATGGGTGATTGAGGATGGGGGATTGAGGATGAGGGATGGGATGGATCGAGTAAGGGCGTATCAGCCCTGTAGGTTATTTAAGGCCACAATGTTGATAAAGACTCATTGTTATCAATACATAAAAATGCATCACGACAGTGGATTGTGGTACAATTCACTCGACAGCATACTCAGAACTATGGGAGGAGTTAGAGTTCCACTGCCCATCAGCCCGCGTGAGCTATTTAAGACCTCCAATCACGAAAAATCACAAGATCTGCTAGAGAAAAATTCAAATCTCGATTTTCCTTATCACCTAGGAAGAATGGACGGAGCCCAAGAGCCCATCAGCCGTGAAGGTCATACAAGGCTACAGCGTATTTCATCGAGACGCACATACACGCACACACACACACACACACACACACACACACACACACACACGAATTCCTCGACAATAACACACCTGTGTCATGTGAACTAGCACTCCTGCACATTCTCATCCTCAGAGCATGCTTGAGCACTAAGTGCTCGCTAGATTGCGTAGAATGAAGTTGCGTAGTGTTATCAGTCATACGGGAAGTCAATCTGTCAGTCAACTTGGCGCTCCCGTCTTTATAGCAGCGAACGGCCTCACGCGACGGTCTTGTGACAAGGGAGGTAACCCGAGCAGCCTGTTAGAACACATTCTCCCCCGATGAAAATAACGAACGCCCCCACCCCAATATACTTCAAAAGTAAAGAGGAGAAATGAGCATCACCCGGCAGTTCTGACTTCTGTTCATCTGCTCTTCCTAAACCGAGAGTGTGCTTGATTTGACAAGGTAAAAGAATGCAATATCCACACATAGGGATAATGGCAAGCAGACAACCATACCCCTACAGAAATTTGAAGTCAATTTATACATTCTAAAATGTAATTGAGAAAATAAATCACATCCCATTATCCAATTTTAGACAAAGCAAAATCCCGTTTTTGCAGAAGTCTGAGTAGAGTCCCTCTACCCTTCCATTGTATCTACATATTCTGCTCGCCTGGGATTTTGGTGGCATGTCGGCCTACTGGACTTAAAAAAAACCGGCGTGCATTGTCAAGGATTTGCTGAAGCAGAGGACACTCCACGACTCGTCGAGGATAGCTGCAAACCGCAGACCTGCTTTACCCACCTGGTAAGGCGTGGTAACTTCCCATGTTACTGTTGGATGGGGCTGTCCGATTCCAGGAATAGTCTTTCTCGGGGCATGGCTTGAAGAGCGGCTTTGTGCCCCTTGGTGACCTTCCCCACACGGACATCCCCACACTGAAATAGAAAATTGGGAAGCAATTAATCCAATCGTCCATGTCCTGCCTGTCGCCAGAGAAATAGTGGACTTGGATTCTGATGTCCGCATAAAGGATACTTTTCAAGTTGCCTTGCAACCGGGTTACAACTTTTACCCGGGCATGCACTTGAACGGTTAGAGCACGCCCTGAATTTGGAGAGCAGCCGGCGGAAGAACTTTTCCTGGACATCAAACCCCACAAACTTGGAGTCCTCCAGGCCCAAATCCCCGAAAGCGACCACCTTTGGGAATTTCAGGAGCCTCTTAATTTTATTAATGGTGGCGTCCAGCCCAGTCTCCGCCAGCTGCACATACTTCGGATGGAGCCTGACAGCCACATAGAGACCCTCACTTCTCTCTATGGCCATCCTCCAGGCCTTTGCATGTTTAAGGATGTCTCTATGAGCCCTCGGGTCACAAAAAGGACGCCACGGCCAATTCCACCTTGATGCACGGGATATCGCCCATCCTCGTTGTCTTTACAGCATCGTCCAGGACGGATTTCAGATGCTTGGATGCTGGTCGAACCCCGACCTCTCGACGACGGTTGATTAACCGCCACAAGTGAAAATGAGCATCCACTGAGGCGGGGTCCGAGGCCCTTGAGCCTGCGAGGTTCTGCCGGGAGTTTCCTCCGCGACCCCGTTACCTCCTTGAAGGATTGGTCAGACGGCACTTTAAATGCTCATATGTCAGGGAGTTTCGACTTTTCCCCGGGAGCATTAGTCTCTCCCTGACGAGTCGAGACCTCTACTCCGCATTGCCTGAGTTGCCTCCAGCAACTCCTCACCCCTTGGAACATCCTCCAAATTAGATTCTAGAGAAATCAGTGGCTGAACAGGGGTACCCAGAATCCCAGAGGACTCTTCCCCCCACAGCCAAAGACTTTGGAGACTCCAGGAGAAACAGCTGGTCCAAGGTACCATGAGGGTCAGAAGACATCCTTTCCAGTCGTAGACTCCGAGAACTTCTCCTGACCTGTTTGGAAGTTTTCTATCCTGTTGGACTCTTCCTTCCCAGCTTCAGGATCCTGAATTACGAGTCAATTGTTCAAATCTGCACCGTTTGGAGTACAGTACCGCCGAGCAAGACGTTTCTCACAAAATGCAGATACATTAACGCAGATACATTAACGCGGCCGGATCTTAGCAAAACTCCCCGGGCGTGCGAAGTCAGTCAGGAGGAGTGGCGGTATTATCGGGTACGAAACGACTTGTGGTACAAAAGGTACGAAACGACTACCAAGGTACGAAACGACTAGGTACGAATCGACTTGGGTACAAAACGACCCGCAACCGCCTCTAACCACCCCCACGATGGTAAGGGATGGACTGCACGAAATGTTCATGAGCAAATTTTCCACGCCCCATCAAATGGTCCCTCGATCACGGAGCGCGCCCCAACACCACCCACGAACGCTCGAAAAATGCAAAAATAAAAAAACTCTTATATCCGTTGAAAGCACAACAAATTGGAACGAGTCGCGGGGGATAACCGTTACCCGACTATATGAATCAAGTTTGTAACAACCACATCCCCTCTCCGCCAAACGAGTCACTACAAACTCTACTTAGTTTGAAAAACACGATTGATAGGCAAAGGTCACGCACGGTCAGCTATATGCCACTGAATGAACTGAGCGGAACGTATCCACTTAACAGGCAGACCATTTGAAGAAAGACGAGAAAAAGAGCAAAACAATCATGAAAATGGAGTAGAACATACTATTTTAAAAAACACAATAGCGAGGCGAAAAAACTGCCAAAAACAGTGTGTTGCCACAAAATAATCAAGACAATGAAAAACAAACAACAGCGCAGTTAACCCACTGTGATGCCACAGAGCTGGCTTCGGACGAAACAATTAAACGACAACGAAAAAGAATGCAAGTAATTACAGAGCCGTAGTAAATTCGCGTACTAAATGTGCATAGAAAAAGACGTAGTGAAAACTTACCACCGCATGTTCCACGAATTCACAGCTGCGATGACGCCAGTGTTGTAGGGACAGCAACACGCCTCTGTCATGCCATCCAGCATTCCCGCACACTCATCCCAAGAGCGTGCTTGAGCACTTACCTGAATAAGTGCTCTCTGGTTCGCATAGAGTGCAGTTGCGCAGCGTTATCAGTCATACGGGAAGTCGATCTGTCAGTTACCTTTGCGCTCACGTCTCCGTAGCAGCAACTGGCCTCACTCGACGGTGTTGTGACAAGGGAGGTAACCCGAACCACGCTCAAATACATACCAGTCTCTCCTGGGCGACACTCATCTACACCCATCTCTCCACTGTGCAACTCCAGCGGCCCATCTCCCATGTCGAAGAGTTCATCTGCCAGTCAGCTCTGACACACTTCAAATTGCCTCATTGGTTAGCACCACTCTGTTCACCAGTGTTGAAAACCTCGTGTAAAACCATGCACACCATGCTTCTAATAACGGAAAATTAATTAGAAACTATCAGGCCCGAATACCTCATGAAAATCATGCACAGCATGCTTCTGAATCACGAATTATAAAACTATCAGGTCCACTGCTCTTGTGCACCAAGCTAAAAGCTGACCAGGTATTTAAATAAACTCTGATTTTTCCCGTCCTATGGATAGAACCACGGCACTGCGCCTCGCACATCGTCCAACGCCAAAGCATGCTCGCTTATCTCCGCCTATCAAGACTGAGGGGCTGACAGTGTACTCATGCAAGAGGGGAGAGCACTGGGAGGTGGGCTTCCAGGAACTGGTATATATTGTAGACAAGTTGGATGGGAAGGGAAGTTTCTGTAAATGCTTTTTATTTTTTATTTTGGCATATGCGCAAATGATACATGGTGAACATCCACGATGCACCTACCCCTCTGTATAAGTGCATTCGCTTTGGTTCAACGTCTACGACGTGCCAAAAGCAAAACAAAAACAAGAACTTCCCTTCCCTTCCAACTTGTCCACAAAAGCTGACTCGTTGCAGGCAGACAGACAGACAGACAGACAGACAGACAGACAGACAGACAGACAGACAGACAGACAGACAGACAGACAGACAGACAGACAGACAGACAGACAGACAGACAGACAGACAGACAGACAGACACCCCGGATTCATGGCTCACTACCAGTGATTCCCACGCCTCCCCACCTCTCAACCTGCCACTTGTCAGCCTGCACGTGTCACCCACGTCCTCCTCCCTGTTTGGAGATGAGTGAGCGTGCTCGCGGGGGTTCTGCAGACCATCAGCGGCGGCGGTGGGTGAGCAAACAGAGATTCGCGTCTCACTGCAGTTGACTCTCCTCCAGCGACCTGATTGTTTTAGCAGAGTTTTTCGTTTGTCTTAACTTTTGCATGTAACTGTTCCCCAAACGCGGTCTCGCCATTCACCGGAAGAAAGAGCTACCAAGGTCCGAAAGCTCGTGAATATGAAACTCGTTGGTTCAGTTCAGTTCAGTTCAGTCTCTGAACCCTGAGATGGGTTGTTGAGGCACCACTGATGACTTTCGGGCAATCTTCCTCCATCGATCTCTATCCTCTGTGGCTCGCTGTGAGTCAGCAAAGGTCAAGCCTGTCCACTCTTTGATGTTGTCTTCCCACCTCTTTCTCTGCCTGCCTCTCCTTCTCCCACCTGGTACG
>JAWQFJ010026017.1:92500-100396 GCA_034096865.1 Theodoxus fluviatilis | reverse complement strand
GAAAAAGCGAAGAAGAGGAAAGGGAGGAGAAGGCGAGAGAATGCGGAGCGAGAGGAGGAGGAGGAAGGAGAGCCAGAGGAGCCAGGGGTGACGAGGAAGGGAGCGGCGAGGAGGAGCGCGAGGAGGAGGGAAGGAGGAGGAAGGAGAGGACGAGGAGGGAGGAGGAGGAGGAGGAGGAGGAGGAGGAGGCGGAGGAGGAGGAGGTAGATAGGTAGAGGAGGAGGAGGCAGGAAGAAGGATGAAGTAGGAGGAGAGGAGGAGGAGGAGGAGGAGGACAGGAGGAGGAGAGCGAGGAGGAGAGGAGAAGGAGTTAGGAGGAGAGGAGGAGAGAGAAGGAGGAGGAGGAGGAGGAGGAGGCAGGAGGAGAGGCAGGGAGGAGGAGAGGAGGAGAGGAGAAGGGAGGAGGAAGGAGAAGGAGGAGGAGGAGAGGAGGAGGAGGAGGAAGGAAGGATGGAGAGGAGTGAGGAGGAGGTAGGCAGGAGAGGAGGGAGGAGGAGGAGGAGGAGGAGGAGAGAGAGGAGGAGGAGGAGTGGAGGAGGAGGGGAGGAGGAGAAAACAGGAGGAGAAGGGGACAGGAGGAGGAGGAGGACGAGGAAAAGAGGAGGAGGCAGGAGAAAGAGAAGGAGAGAGAAAGCAGGAGGAAAGGCAGGGAGCAGGGAGGAACACGAGGAGAGGAGGAGGAGGAGCAGGAGGAGGAGGAGCAGGAGCGGAGTCTTTAGGAGGAGCAGGAGCAGGAGGACAGAGGAGCGAGAAGGGAGGAGGGAGGAGTGGAGGAGGGAGGAGGGAGGAAGAGGAGGGAGTTTTACGCCCTATTAGCTGTTGTATATTGTGTAAGGTCAATGATGACGTAAGTCACTAGATCTGGTTAGAGCAGTCCACTATCGATTTTCCCAGTCACGTGCTCTTTGCGATTCGCATATTGAGACGCGGTGGTCAGCTTGTACCACTAACTTACAGGAGAATGTACATGTATAGGTTGAAACCAGGCCGCATCGGGGGCGAGGGATGCATAAAATAATCGTCTGTCTTTTATTCAGATAGTTTAAGAGCAGGCATAATACAAATAACACAATAAACAGATATGAACACACACACACACACACACACACACACACACACCAACGCACGCGCGCGCACACGCACGCACCCACACACACATACACACACGCACACACACGTACACACACACACGCACACTCACACCCACACCCACACACACACACACACACATACACACACACACGTACACACACACACACACACACTCACACTCACACACACACATACACACGCACACATACACACACACACAAATACACACGCACACATACACACACATACACACACACGTACACACACACACTCACACACACACACACACACTCACACACACACACACACACACACACACACACACACACACACACACACACACTCACACACACATCTTGTTATGCCCCGATATTCGTTTTTAACACCAACATTCCCCTTCCAAGTCCTCCATGTTTTGATACACCATTTAAATCGTATACTTTTTACGAGCGTTAGAACAGATTTCGGTTGGATATATCAGATCCTGCAACAATAACACAATTCAATTTCTCTTTCAATCTGAGTATGATGTCTAACTAAGCTGCGAATACTCGTTAATCACTTATCATTATTTTAAAATACAGTTTAAAATGAAAAAGTCAGGTAATAATTTCTTGGTTTGTATGGAATATGTGTCGCTTTGCAAGTAATGAGATTGCTTTACAATCATTTAATCCCAGTAGTTTGTAAACATTCGTCAGTTTCATTATTTTGCCGCATTTTTATTGATTATACCGTAACTTCTCCTCACAGAGGCTTATACATTCGCACTCGGCGAAGAGGTGTTCTGTTTCCATCACTGACTCACTGAAAGAAGAGGCTCCGTTTTGGACAATGTGCATTGTATGAAATAGACTGTTTGCTGAATGAAGTATATGCAGTTTCTTGTATTGGAACATTCTTGGACCAGTTTCTGTGGAAGTTTGAAAGAGTATAACATATTTTCTTTCCCTTTTAGTTTTTTCCCTCTCTCCCATGTACTGTGCGTACTGCGCCAGTTTAAGAGAGGTGAAACATAAAAGCAAGCTACTTTGATAAAAGGACGCATACACTGTCTGTTCCCACTGTGAGGTATATATTTCACTCTAATTAGGAAGTCGCAAATCCCTGTGCCCCTGAGGCAGGTGAAGAAGCAACATTCATCCTGGCCTACGATCCTGTCCTTGATGACACAGTCAATGCATTGCTCCCGGCCGCTTCCCCTCGACTTCGGGCGCAACTGTCTCGCCCGGTCCAAACAAACCCAGGCTGACGGCCGTCTAGGGTGAATGAGTTCGCTCATCATTCAAACTCGCAGGTCGTCCTCTAGAATCTGTGCATCAGCAGCGAGGGAAAACTCGACCAAAGCAGTCCCACGTTTTTCGGTTTCAATACTGCTTTAGCCACAAACAGTCCGACTGTGCTCAGACGGGTGTTTCCATTTGATGTCTACAGACCGAGCATCAAGGCGAAGGATGAACTTAGGGTCGAGTTGCCGACCGACATGGACTGCTTTGTCAAAACGGATGTGGAGACAACCGTCGCGCCGTATTTACGTAAGCCCCGCGGGCTTTGCCTCCCCCTGTCTCCAAAGCAAAAGCAGCGTCGTGTTGCGATGTTGTTTTTCATGTTGGAAAATCCTCTGGGACGAGTTCCTCTGCTGCTAGTGTTGTCTGGGAATAAGCGTCTTGAAGCTCATCCAAAGTCTTCAAATGGGATTAAAGAATACCAGGGGCGATGGCTTCGAATAGCTTCTGCCTTGAAAATAATCCAAACCTTTTTGTCTAGTTTTGATGCATTTTTTTCTCGCGTGTCTGCCATGATATTTGAAAACCTCTTTAGATGTATTTTTCTCATTTGAGAATATCTTGCTATCTGGCATGAAAAACAAATACCCTTTTAGATCCATTTATCTTATGTGATGAAATTTTGCTGTCTGCCATGAAAAACAAATATCCCCTTAGATGCATCTGTTTCATGTGAGAATATTTTGCTGTCTGCCATGAAAAAAGAATAGCCTTTTAAATGCAAGTTTCCCATATAAGAAAATGTTACTGCTCAAAATCACATATTGAGTGAATGCTTAAAAACAAAATGAAAGCACATTAGCACGCATATGTGCGCATAGACACAAACACAATCGTGTTTGCGCATGCATAGACAGACACACAGATTTAGAAATACACATAGACACTCACTGAAGCAAGAATGCACGCATTCATACGCAAAAGCACTCACAAACTCGCACGCGCGTGCGCATGCATTTACACACATAGGACGGGTATGATCTTTGACGCTCATTCTGGTATGGGCATGTGTCTGTGCGTATATGCGTGCGTATATGCGTGCGTATGTGCGTTCGTATGCATGTGTGTGTGTCTGTGTGTGTGTGTTTGTGTGTGTTTGTGTGTGTGTGTTTGTGTGTGTTTGTGTGTGTGTGTGTGTGTGTGTGTCTGTGTGTGTGTGTGTGTGTGTGTGCGTGAGTCTGTGCGTGTGTGTGCGTTTTTAGTGAACATGTAAGAAGTTTTGACGATGATGGTAGTGATGGTTCACGGACGATTAAAAAACCAAACAAACTGTATCTCACTAAAAGTATGAGTAATGTTATAATGTAACACAAACTAATTGCAATGTGGCCTGTAGTGACCAAAATAATTTCCCGGCCAAAACAGTTTCCGGAAGTCATCGCAGAGTTATCTGCTCGGCTCTCTCTTTATGCGATTTACCGCTCCTGCACGTGTTCTTCGCATGGAATATATCCAGACAAACAAGGCATTAGTTGCTTTACGTGCATTTGTGTTGTTTAACACATAATGCAGCGTTCAAAAGAGTTTTTTTCCCGTGCAAAGCCGTCTCCCCTGCCGGAAATAATATGGGAGTCACCTCCCTGTAGTCTATTTTTAGTCTGGTTTTATAAAACGCGACTGTTGACTGACTTCCCACGCCCGGGGAGTTATGCTAAGATCCGACCGCGTTAATATATATGCGTTTTGTGACAAACGTCTTGCTCGGCGGTACTGTACTCCATGCACCTTAACGGCCCGCGTGATTCGGGTGTAATCTTAAGCTAAACGACGTTCCGAATGTTTCCGACTTCGACCATTTCAGCAGCGCCAATAAACGTCGTTTAGCTTCAGATTACACCCGAATCACGCGGACCGTTAAGGTGCATGGAGTACACTACCGCCGAGCAAGACGTTTGTCCCAAAACCCAGATATATTAACGCGGTCAGATCTTAGCATAACTCCCCGGGCGTGCGAAGTCAGTCAGGCAGAGTGGCGGGTGCCGTCTCTTTTTAGAGTGGAATTCTCAGCATGTCCCTCGCAGATAACTCTGCGATGACTTCCGGAAACTGTTTTGGCCGGGAAGTTATTTTGGTCGCTACATGGCCTGCAGGATATGCGGAAATCACTTGACACAAGACGGTGAACCATGTTCTTGCTTAATCCTCTCCTCTGATTACTACAGCAGTGGCCGACCCTTTTGTTCCTCAGACTATTTCCTACAAAAAAGCCCGTGGTTATATTTTTTATTTGCAAATCACTGCCGGCAATGTCCAAAAACGTAGCAATAACTCGGGAACAAATGAAATCATTGTCATCAAGGGACTGAAAAAGATCAAACTGCTTTCTGTCCTGAGGGCGAATGCGTCTTTCATTATTCAATACGGGGGGGGGGGGGGGGGGAAACAAGGCAGCGCTTAGACATTGTCCCAGATGAGCATATGAACACGTCTGAAAAAAAGTGTGCTTAGCTGAAACATCCTCACGAAAAGTGTAATTAAAAATTACATTGCGTTCGAGAACATGTATCTGTACGCATTTGACAAGCTAAGTTTAAGTAGCAGCGCTGCATGACATGAGAGACATTTTCACCGCCACCACGTCACGTGGCTAGGGGGTAGAAGGGACCCACAGCGCCTTCTTACGCGATTCGTTGAAGGCGAATTACAAGGGGAATCATGACTGACTTTACACGTACTCTGACCAGCTCTGCTGATTTTCCTTATCGATGGTTCTACATCGCATACAGAAGCTGACAGGCCACAAAACTCTACTCGTTCATTCATCCATCCAATTTCTAACTGGTACGCCCTCACATGCATTGAAGCAAGAATGCACGCACATTTACGCACAACACACGAAGACGCGCACGCGCGAACACATGAACATACACAGTACTCACTGAGTGGGAGTATCGCGCGGTATAAGAGTGATTTAATAATAAAATACTAGCGCGCATGTTTTCATGAGGCAACCCTGAGGACAAGACACTGAAATAAAAGCCTTGCGAATGACCAGGAGGTACAATCGGCGACAGCAGGTGCTTCAGCAAGTCTGGCAGCAAGTCTGGCAGCAAGTCTGGCGGCAAGTCTGGCGGCAAGTCTGGCGGCAAGTCTGGCGGCAAGTCTGGTGGCAAGTTTGGTGGCAGGTCTGGCGGCAAGTCTGGCGGCAAGTCTGGTGGCAAGTCTGGCGGCAAGTCTGGCGGCAAGTCTGGTGGCAAGTTTGGTGGCAGGTCTGGTGGCAAGTCTGGCGGCAAGTCTGGTGGCAGGTCTTGCGGCAAGTCTGGCGGCAAGTATGGCGGCAAGTCTGGCGGCAAGTCTGGCAGCAGGTCTGGCGGCAAGTCTGGCGGCAAGTCTGGCGGCAAGTCTGGCAGCAGGTCTGGCGGCAAGTCTGGCGGCAAGTCTGGCGGCAAGTCTGGCGGCAGTCTGACAGTAAATTTGACAGACAAGAACGGAGGAGGTGGAAGAGGAGCAGCAGCAGAAGAATGAGCAGTAGAAAAAGGTGGTGGGAGATTTGGAGCAGCAGTAGGAAGAAGAAGAAGAGCAGCAAGAGAAGAAAGAAGAGCAGCAGTTGGAGCAGTAGAATAAACAGGAAATGGATCAGGAGCCTGACGAGGACAAAGAAGAGGAGGACGACAAGGAAGACAACGAGGACATGGGTTCCCTCTGCTGCAACGCTGGATGAACGCCATGCTGCGAACGAAAGCCAGGGAAATGAACTGATCTACACAATGTGAATCAAAATCTCGCCATTAATAGCAGGTAATACTCGTCCTGTAGGACCACGAGTTTGAGTATTCCGTCATCGGCAAGAGAACAACGTGGTCACACTTTGTGTCAACGCGAAGCTGATGCACACAAGGAAAGGACCGGCATTTGATTTGTTCTTCGGCCAACTACTCCCAAACGCCATCCGAAAATTCAGGAGAACAAAACAGTTCCGCATTAAAGCAGTTTGATGGTTAAGACGCCTTAGTCTTAAGGTGTGGTCCCTGACATTTAGTATGTTTTGATAACTTTGTTGCTAACGCCACCTCGAGTATGATGTTGTTTTTAAAAACGATAAAGGATGCGACATACAGTTAACATGTTTGCACTCTGATTAAAAGGAAAAACAATCACAAAAAGCGTTTTTCGTGCTAGAAACATTAGAAACACTTCGTCCTGCTCCACAGTTTGAAAGAAAAAGGCGGAAAGAAAAAAGTGTATGTAAACAATACAAAATCAATATCGTCGACATGTGCGTCATTAGCACAGTTTTTTCGGTGTTATTTTTAAAGATGCACTTTCCCACGAGGAATAACATCGCTAGCATGCAAACGAACACGGACAAAATTGTCGTCAAATCTCAATCACATACGCACTCTAGAGAACTTTGAAATCCACGAATAATATTGTCTTGCAAAACTGTTCGACAATATGGCTATTTCCGTTGTGGTTGACCTTGCATTACGCGCTGTCGGAGGAGGTTCACTCCGGAAGTGACCTAATTTCTGCCAGGCCAGCGCCTTCTTAGAGACCCCTCTCCACCCAGCTTCCCTTCTTTCACGGCGCCCGAGGCTGTTGCTATTCCCACTGTGCTTGTCTCCAAGATCTCTGCGTTTTCAATTGGGTGATTATCAGACATTTCCCTACAGAGCAAGACGCCCCATGCAGCGTGTGACGGAAGGCGGAGGAACTGTGGAAAATAGACCCCTCTCACCGTCAATAAGTGGAGACGGCTTGCATTTTAAAAATTACTTTTTCAAGTAGCAAAATCTAGTCGTCCCTACCGTTGCTTAATCGCAAGCAAAGGCTGAAAGAAACCAACTGTTACACAAAGAACGTCATTTAGCTTGATTTAGAGTACTTGCAATATGTTTACACCATTCTCGTCTACATTCCTCGTCCAAATATCTGCCTCTTTGGACGAGATGATTCAACTTCAGTATGTATTTTTTCCATGATGGAGGTACGCAAAATTCGCAAGCACTCCTGCTTTATTACACAATAACTTCTTCGGTCTGGTCTTCATCTGCCTACCTCGGCAGGAAATTTGCTCCCTATTTAACAATACTTAGTATCGGTCGATCCTTTCATAAATAAAATGTAAAGATAAAGCGACGCAAATCCAGTGTCTGATCTCAAACCGCTCTACATATTAGCATGTTTATCGTGATAATGGCGCAGTAAAAATGAAAATACATACATACATATTACTCCCCGATCACTGGGCTGCTTGATCAATCCTTTTTTTCAGTTACTGGCACATGACGACACAGTGAGAGACAGACAAGACGCACACATTCAGGTATCTTGTGCTGATCCATGACTCATACCCAGAGGTGTAGCAATTTCATTAACTCTTACGCGGCAGTTTTCCTTTGCAATGGCTTAACATTCAACTGCTGCAAAGCGCCCTGGTGTCACTACTCGGTGTGCCTGACCTGGTCGAGAGGCGTCAATAGGCAGTCATAGTGCGTCCCCCACGAACTTCACATTGGCCATAATTCGTATTTAAATGAGGGTGCGCGCGCATCACAAGAAAGTGACGAGAGCGTAA
>JAWQFJ010026017.1:50000-80000 GCA_034096865.1 Theodoxus fluviatilis | reverse complement strand
GGATGCTGAGTTTCGCATACTTTGTAATGTAAATGTCATTTTGCCATTTTCAAACGACGCAATTGCCGACCGAGAGAAGCGGAAGGTGTCTGGATTGTAAGTGTTCCTCTTCTTCACCATATTCTTAAAATGTCGAGCTCCGTGTTTTTTGTTCTGCTGCTCTGCGTACATATAAACGATTTGGACGAGAACAAATTGAACATGAACTACACAGTAAAAACGTTGTCCTCTCTCTGAGATATATTAAAACAAATCATTCATTTTCCTCCATTTTCGCACCATCGATTTGAGCCATTTCGCACACTTTGTAAGTGCAGTAATATATGTGCAATTTGTATTTACCAGTCTAATTACCCATAGATTGAAGCGTGTTGGTCCAAATGGGCACTCCAAATGACAACAGGGAATGGTGGTAGTCGCGTTACACTGTGTGTGGTTTGCGCCCTCCCCCAGGAAAACCCATCCAGTTAGCGTTGACACCTATTCTCCCCTTGGGATGATGAAGTGCCACAGGCGGCAGGCGGCGCGCTTCTGGTACAAGGGCTTGCGCTATTTACCCTGACTCCCGCTGTGTGGTAAGCAATTATCCTGAAGCAAGCCGTGGAGGGTTTGCTGATTTTGTGCAGCCATGGCGACCTTGCTCTTCTCAGATTCCCATTTTTCTTTCAACCCGACGCCTATTTCGGTGGCGTGAAGACTCGAGATTTGTGCAACGATATTTCCGAGTACTGTGGTTACAAAGCTGTCGTAGTTGTCCATCGTTTTGCAATGCCTTCCAGACGGTTTACCTGATATGTAGTTCAACGGTCGTTTTTGATCGTTAAATCATCAGGAGTGGTTATTGCTGTGGTACCATATGTGCGCTATTGAATCTTGTGTGACACGCCTGCATTCGTAAAATGCCCCGTCTTCGGAGCCTGAGAGTAGCAGATGTATTGGCCAACGTTGATATGGAACTTGCTTTGTAGGGAAACATGGATTCGGAGCTGTGGAAAAAAAGCGAGATTTTGAGCAAAATTATGCTGTGGCATGATCTAAACAGGCTTGCGCTGTCTTTCGTACAATGCGTTGCGGATGTCACAGCTCTCAAGGGCGTAGCCACCTTAGTCATATCCGCCAAGGAGACTATGTAATAGTCGCTAGTTTGTTCGTCAGTTCGTTAGTTTGTTTGTTTGTTTCTTCGTCATTCGGCAAAATACTTCAAACTGTTCAGAATGGATTCCGATCAAATTTGGTACTAGACCACGGTGTCAACCAAGAAACAATTCATTTAATTTGAGCGTTTGTTATCTTGTTTAGGAATCGCAACCACAAACACAGATGTTATCGCCTAGGCCCCAGGGGCGGGTTTCAAAACAGGCAGTCGATCTTGGTCGCAAGATCTTGCTTTGCAGTAAGAGCTAGCTAAAAAAGAAACTACCCAACGTGACGAAGTAATGCGCATGCGTAGACGTCACGACAAGAGGTGAACTGGCCACATTTCAATGGCCGACGTGTTGCCGGTTCATTCAGAAAACGCTCTATTTCGAGATACTAGCAACCCATCCAAAGAAAATAGAAGCCATGCACAGCATTAATTTATCAAAGGTGTATGTTGAATGCATTAATAGATCGTGAAACCTCCTACAGTTTACACATCGAATGCAGGTCAACGCATCCACGACGTACTTTTGTCTCGAATCTTAAAAGCTAGGCACCTCTCAAGCTGCCTCGCTCAATCTACGCTCGTCTACGATTGGCTCGATAGCAAGCAAAGAATGAAACTGCCCATTCGGCGAGATCTACGTAGATCTACCGAGATCTTCGCATTTTGAAACCCGCCCCAGACCAGCGCGTGCTGCATGCTGGCGGATGCGTTCCACACATAGACCGCTAGCATGTGCTAACATTAACTCCAGCATCGGGCATGGCAAGCAGAACATGCTGCCCGAATCATACAGGCCACGGGTGAGATGCTCTGATACCTCCGCCGCCGTGGCTGCCTTGGCAAAGGTTGATGCTCTCCGACAGCTTTCTCGTTTCTTCCTGAAATTCATTCGCATTGGTGCCTACCACGAAATGGATCTATATGGTCTGTTATGAACTGGTGTGTTGTACCTTGATAGCATTCTGTGCGGGAAATGTCGAATCGCAAGTTATTTTAAGTAATATCAATCTTGCTTGGGTAAGTATACCTTACAAATCATGGTTCTACAGGACAGTGACAGTATCCTCTTATACTAGTGCACGAACACATTATAACGTATGCAGGTAAAATAAGGCGACGAATAGATTTCCGTGGTCTATTGACAATGATTATAAAGTGAAAAATGACTGGAGAGAGAGAGAGAGAGAGAGAGAGAGAGAGAGATTGAGAGAGAGAGAGACAGAGACAGAGACAGAGAGACAGAGAGAGAGACAGACAGACAGACAGACAGACAGACAGACAGACAGACAGACAGACAGACAGACAGACAGACAGACAGACAGGCAGGCAGGCAGGCAGGCAGGCAGGCAGGCAGGCAGGCAGGCAGGCAGGCAGACAGACAGACAGACAGACAGACAGACAGACAGACAGACAGACAGACAGACAGACAGACAGTCAGGCAGGCAGACAGACAGACAGACAGACAGACAGACAGACAGACACACAGACAGACACACAGACAGACAGACAGACACACAGACAGACACACAGACAGACACACAGACAGACAGACAGACAAACAAACAGACAAACAAACAGAAAGACAGACAGACAGACAGACAGACAGACAGACAGACAGACAGACAGACAGACAGACAGACAGACAGACAGACAGACAGACAGACAGACAGACAGACAGACAGACAGACAGACAGACAGACAGACAGACAGACAGACAGACAGACAGACAGAGAACGCAGGAACATCACAGAGCATAAGACGATATTCAGCCTATAAGAAGAACAGAAAATTGCATGCCGTGACCTCTGCTTTCACTAAACCATACATTCTCAAAAACTTCTGGCATTTCTTTTTTGCGCTCCATCAATTATTGTTTTAATAGCCTGACACATCTTAAAACGTATAAAATGATCAGACATTTTATCCCCTTCACAACGTAACGAATTATAACTACGCGGATTTAGCCCTCACCCAAGATGATAAATGTCACTCTCTGCTCCATGCAAAATGCTGGCCCCGAACAAGAAAACTGCTGACATCTTATGCCTAATCTATTCGTAAATGTGCAAAAAGAAGAGAGAGAAACAGGCTATCCACCATTGGAAAATAATGGTGACTTTCCCAGGAGTCTGAGCAGCACCAAATACGCAGTAGAGGGATATCCTTGACTATTTCAACTCGACAGCCTCAAAAACCAGTGACCCAAGATGTAGCCGTTGCAAGTCTTCTTAATCGAAAGTTCCATTTCTGGCTGTGCATGTTGGACCTTAGAGCACGACTCTTCTTCCTACCAATTAGTAGAAAACACGTCAGAGTCTTGGCCCTGCTAGACTTTGATGACTCCACTGCCTCCATTTCCTCGTGTCTTCAAAAACTGCGTTGTAGGATGCGTCAGTTGTTGTTCCAGAAACCCCCGTCGGCACGTAGCTTCTTAAGTTGGCTGAGCATCAGAGTGCTCAAAGCCTTCTCAGGAAGCAAGCGCATGAGTTTTGACGATAAACAGGCTGGCGCAAACCACAAAAAAAACCGAATGAGAGCTGTAAACATCATCAAGACATATCGAAAGGTAAACGTCTGGAGACATGTTAACACACGCACTGCTGGATAGCAGGAAGAAAGATAAAGCATTAAACAAAAAAACTTTGCTATTGACATCATTATTTTATTGCAATTGGGTAGTTCGAAACATACCCACTGACGAGGAGTCTTAGTATGCAGGACAGAACTTGAGAAAGTTTAAACCGTCTGCCATTACAGCCAAATGACCTTTGGCTTCAGTCGCAGTAACACCTCAGAGAATGTCAAGGCAGCTCTTTGTGGACACAGCCTGGAAAACTTTTCCAGAGGAATTTTTATGGCAATGCAGCGAAAATATAACCCGGGAGGGAAAACCATTAGTGGCGAGAGCAGAGTCCACACAGAGAATGGATGGGACACTCGTTGCCATTGAATGATAAGCCCATGCAAATGTACTTGCCTCTTTGCGGTAGAATGCCTGCCTTTCAACTGGGGCCAAAGAGGTTTGCTAAGGGGTGAGCTAGAGAAAGACACACAACAATCAGTTCAATGGGAGTACCAATCTGCTGCTAAAATGTTGTTTAAAATAAAATCACCGGTAAATACCTATCAAGATATGCTGATAGCTAACCTTTAAAACTGTTCAGTAACAACACCCTGGAATCTTTTATGAAAGGTCGAGGTTACACAAGTGAGTTTATATGCTAACAAGTCTTGTAGGTGATAATCAAAAGCGATTTTGAATAAAGTTATGTAACATACTCGACTGCCTTGCTTTAGATCATGGCTTTATCACATAATTATCGGCTTATATTCTCGACGTGTTTGGCTTTCTTACGAGCGAATACGTGTAAATTTGAAAAACAATTGTGAGATATAAGAACAGAGTGTGAAGAATTTAATCTTTCTGGTTTGGAAGTAGTTTTGCAGCTCAACTTCTGGAGCAAACACACAATAGTAACATAGTCATTTAATGAGAAATCCAGCTCTCTGTAAGTAAAACCCTTTGCTTGTGGGGGAAAAGGACGTAGACGCAAAGAAAACGCCCCAAATGCATTCACCTGCAAAGTCTTGGTGAGCTACCCAGCAATATTTTATTCTGCTCCTCTATCCGTCTTCCTCAGTCTAATTATACGTGCACTCCTGCTCCAGCTCATCTTCGCTTTTCTTTTCTTCATCCGCCTCCTCTTGCCAGCAGCCAGCCACCCATCATGCTTTGTCACTGCGACAGACTTAGGGACGTGTCAAAAAATTCCTCCAGCAAATTCTCAAGCACTTCTAACACATCATATTGTATGGCTATTTGAGGCTAACTGGCAAAGTCCGCCGTGCCAGAAGTAAAAATGATGAGCCAGTCAAGGAGCGTTGTCTCAGCAAGATCTGCCCCAGTAACCTTTACCCTTTTTCTATGTTTTTCTCAACATCCTTCGATTCGACGGAAGCACATCTGGATGGCTGTCTGCTTCCATTTCTTCTCTATGGGTTTTTCCCCCTCTTCATCTTGTGCCTTGTATGGGAAGGGCTTAATGGCCGTTTTATTCAGACACTTCCTGACTTTCTAGCCTTCTTCAGGACCGTACCAACGTTTTATTGATCTTCCTTCCCTCGGGGCTACGGAAGCCCAACTCTGCATCGTCTCCGCCTGAGAGGTTCTAGAGCTCCAACCACAATTTTCATTCCTTTTGACTCGTGGAAGGACGTTGTCTAAGTAAAACGTTGAGATGGTAGCTGTTTTAGAATGCAGCAACAGGCCCTTGGGAGTGTTCGAGTATCTCCGTGTTATACTCCACAGCGTTTCTCCCAGAGAAGAGACGGCGTTCGAGGGGATATACACTCGAAACAGATTGCAGGCAAGCAAAACTCCGGAGCTGGAATCCAGTGGGGCTATCAGGTTCGATTGTCCAATCTCACTATGGGAAAAATATGGAAACAGGTCTGACGATTTAAAAAGTGCAGGGCTGCGACAGCAATAGGGGAATAGTGAGGAAGGAACTGAAGAAAGAAAGCCAATTACCTCCAGAAGCAAGGACGGAAGGAAGAATGAACGAAAACAAAAACGTATTCCATCCAAAAAGGCAGAATTCCTGATCACTATTTTCAGAGGCCATATCTCTCAGGGATACGAGGTCATCTTTTCACCTTTACCCTTCTGGTTGGAAAGTACGTTGATGATGTTGACTCCATGTCAGTTACTGCTCATATTCTTTTTGCATGAATCCATCGATGCTGCAAAAGCAAGCAAGAAACCAGTGTTCCTTCAGAACTTCAACACTTCAACGCTAATGAGTTTGTTCCCCGAGTGCGGCAAATGTAATTGAATCGAAAATACGCACATGCCGTGAGCAGACATCCTGCGAAAAGAGTAAAAAAAGGTGAGCCTTTTCCTTTGTGTCGTGTAAAACCAACAATACCCATGCACAACAGACACCTCATCATCGACTGAGCCGTAAAGGAATGGTCGAGATGGAGACGAGGATTGCAAGCACTGGTAACAGTGGTGGACTTGCTCCTCTTCCCATGGAGTTCCACGCCTGTTTTATCTCTTCCTGCAGTCTCGAACGAGCATTCAATCGAAACTCGTTTTCATTTTCATCAAGGCCAGTCATTGGTTCTTTGGTCTATTTTTGTCGTGGTCAATTTCCAGTGTGAGCAGGAGGACACTGGCTCGTAGCTATTCTCCTAATCAGCTCGAGAAACTTTTTCCCCAACTCGCGGAAATCTCTTCTTTCAGTGCCGGCAACACGCTGATTGAATGTGCATAGAGGGGGTGGACATTGAAAGTGTATAGGGGATGTACATTGAATGTGCATAAGGAGGGTGTACATTGAATATGCATAGGGGGGGTGTACATTGAATGTGCATAGACGGGGTGGACATGGACTGTGCATAGGGGGGTGGGGGGTGGACATTGAATGTGCATAGGGTGGTGGTGGTGTACATTGAATGTGCATAGGGGGGTTGTACATTGAATGTGATTGGGGGGTGTCATTGAATGTGCAGGGGGTCGGGTGTACATAGAGAGGAAGCCTTTTTCGTATGTGTCTCATAAATTGTCATGTCAAATAAAGTGCGTTACATAAATAACTGCTTTTCTAATTTAATTTCATGGACATTTCATGCTTTTTGTATGTGTCTGTTAGATTACTGGTCAAGGATGCATTTGTTACATCAATATTTGTTTACTTTTTGATACAGCTTCAAGTACATTTGTGTATGTGTATATTCAAGTATTGGTCTAGTAAACGTTGTTACATAACAAATTGCTTTCAATGTTATGACATATGTTCGTGTGCATATAGTACTTCTCTCCTTTATCAATCAGTGTAATTCTCAGTTTCCAAATGAGAGCCCGCCTTTTGACCATCAATGTCTTTATCAACACTGTCTTTTTCCTGCAGGAGTTCTCGAGCAACTGCCCAAGCACAGGTGTCTGCATGTTTCTGCATGCTGCACTTGCATGTTTGTTTTTGTGACTGGCTCATTTTGCCTATCTCGATCTTTGGTTGGTTTACTGGTGAGCACAAGCTGTACAATCCCATAGCAGTCGACACTAATCGAGCTTTTAATCGCCTGCAGGCACGCAGAAGCGTACAGTTGCACTTGTGTCGGCAGCTGCTGAAAGTGCCATAGTCAGTGTACAGGAGCAAACAGCAGAAAAACATAAATGTATTCAGCCCGCTCTTAAGGCTAAAAACCTAATGTGGTGCAGGTATAACCTGAACCAGTTTGCGCTAAAAGGAGAGGAAAAAGTAACTTATTTTGACTCCTATGTTCTCGGGGAAACCATCGTGTCTACTATTATGGTATTTCCTCTCAAAGTCAGGCACCATCTTTATTTTTCGTGCGGAATTCACCCCCAAACAGTCACTTGAATGTTGAGGATGTTGTCCAGTGGTAGAGCACACACGCGCAGTCAAGTAAGGTCAGCCATTGCGGCCTTGGAAGTTGCACGATCCTGCAGTTGTAGCATCAGGCAATGGCAAAACTCTCGCTGCCTCTTTCCACCCTGGTGCCAAACCGGGTACCTCTGAAGGCGACACTGGCTAACTATAATGCAACTGACCTAACATCAGTCTTGGCAAGACTAAAGTTCTCTACCAGCCTGCACCAAACACCAACCCCCCTCCACCGGCCTTTACCATAGATGGCACCCAGCTTCCAAACATCAAGAACTTCAAATGACTTGGAAGTACCATCTCCAACAATGGCTCCTTGGATAGCGAAACTGCAGTTGGAAAACAGAGCTAGCAAGTAACTTAGTAGACTCCAGAACAGGGTGCTGAACCAGCACAACATACGCCTGTCAACCAAGATAAAAGGTTACCGTGCACTGGTCCTCCTCACCCTCCTTTATGGATATGAATCATGGACAATGTATCGAAAGCATGTCAGGAAGCTGGAAACATTCAACCTGCGAGCACTCCACTCCATCTCCAAAATATCCAGTGGCAAGACCACATTAGTAATGTCGTGGTTCTGGACCAGGCTGGATGAACCAGCATCGAATCCATGATCATCAAGGCCCAACTCCGATGGGTGGGGCATGTCATTCGTATGGAGGAACACGGCATGCCCAGACGTTTACTGTATGGCGAACTTGTGTGTAGCAAGAGACGCCAAGGTGGCCCCCAAAATGCTTCAAAGACTCTCTCAAAGCCAATCTCAACTAGTGCATGATCAAACCAAGAGAGTTAGAGGAACGTGCCAGAAATCTAGAACGCTGGCGAGCCATGGTCCACCAAGCTGCATCCGACTTTGAGGAGGTCAGACGTTAAAAAAGCATCACAGCAAGAGAGCAGCGCCATCGCCCTACACCAGCAGCGACCGAGTTCAAGTGTCCCCACTGCCACAGACTCTGCGCCTCCAGACTGGGGTTGTAGAGCCACATGCAACCTCACAGATTAATGACTGTGTGGGAGCGCCTTCTTCGGCCACAAAACAGGCCAACAAGCAAGCAAACGTGTGTGTGTGTATGTGTGTGTATGTGTATGTGTGTGTATGTGTGTGTATGTGTGTGTGCGTGTGAGTGTGTGTATGTGTGTGTGTTTATGTGTGTGTATGTGTGTGTGTGTGTGTGTGTGTGAGTATGTGTGTGTGTGAGTGTGTGTGTGTGTGTGAGTGTGCGTGTGTGCGTGTGTATGTGTTTATGTGTGTATGTGTGTGGGTATGTGTGCGTATGTGTGTGTGTGTGAGTATGTGTGTTAGTGTGTGTGTTAGTGTGTGTGTATGTGTGTGTGTATATGAGTTTGTGTGTGTGTGTGTGTGATTGTGTGTGTGTGCGTGTGTATGCGTGTGTGTGCGAGTGTGTGAGCGTGCGTGTGTGTGTGTGTGTGTGTGCGCGTGTTTGTGTGTATGTGTGTGTATTTGAGTGTGTGTGTGTATGTGTGCGTGTATGTGTGCGTGTGTATGTGTGTGTACGTGTGTGCATGTGAGTGTGTACGTGTGTGTGTTTGTGCACGTGTGTGTTTATGTATATGTATATATGTGTGTACGTGTGTGTGTGTACTTGTGTGTGTGCGTGCATGCGTGCGTTCGTGCGAGCGTGCGTGCGTTCTTCCGTGCGTGTGTGTATGCGTGCGTGCGTGTCTGTGTGTGTGAATATATGTATGTATATGTGTATATGTGTGTGTGCGTGTACATATGTGTGTGTGTACGTTTGTGTGTGTGTCCGTGTGTGTGACTGTGTGTGCATGTGTTTATAATGTCTGTACATATAATGTTGTGTATTAAAATGAGAGACAAAGAACGTGATATAGGAAGAGTAGGTGTGTGAAGCGGGGATGCTAGCCACACACCATGTTATATACCAATCTGATACGCCTAGATATAGTTGTTCTATGAGCCCCGAAAAAGAAATTATCTCCAGCTCCAGACAACATAGTATTCAGCACTCTGTCTATATACTTTTGGGAGTAGAGATTGCATGTACAGGCACGTGACTGTGTGCTTTTTATCTGTCTGTTCCTGTACATGCTGAAAGCTGCTGGTAAATGATTTCACGAAGCAGTGCAATGATCTGTAGTAAACTGTAAAACGGCTTGACATAGATATAAGGACAAGAAAGTCCAGGGGAACAGGTCAGCTGAGTGTACTTAGAGGAAGAGTCCCTGTGTTGGGATGTTTCGGCCCCGTCTTCCAGCAATCTGGGGAAAGCTTGGGAAACTTCTCTGAAATTCAGAAGCTGCTTTATGACATGATACCTTTCATGCAGCGGGAATCAACACCGCATACTTACAGGAAACGACTAAGGGTTGGCTGGAAAGTGTTATGGGCTGTGGGTAAGATCAGACCCACTGCGTGGCATGCCGATATTTGTAAAATACAAGGGAGCTCGAGACTTGCACTTTCTTTGACCAGCTCTTGTGATTATGTAGTCAATAATCTTTTACATTGTAAAAAAGTAATTTACCCGAAAATATTCATTCATTCATTCATTCATTCATTCATTCGTTCGTTCGTTCATTCATTCATTCGTTCATTGGTTGATTATGAGTTCTTCATGCAGAAACTCTCTGAAGAGTCGAGCTTTTGTCGAGCTTGTCGAGTAGAAATTATGTTCCTAAAATGTAAAGCGATTTGAGACCCAAACACGGTTGATGAATTGCTGTATAAAACCACACCGTGACCTTTGTACATTATGGGTTCGAGGATTGGCTTCCCTGTGGGTGGACGGTGGGAAAAGACGCGCCGCATATCCCTACGCGATTTGTAAAATACGATTAACTACAGGAATCTTTCCTTGACTTTCTCTTACCCTAACCAGATCCAGAGATTATATAACCAATGGCATTGCACGGGCTATACAGGCTGATAGACGATACAACTATATGATCATTATCATCATGTATGATAAACTGCTAGCTTTTAAAAATATGTCACTGAGTACCTCGATAAATGGTGCACATAACAATTCAAGGCAGTGCAGAGAACTAAAGTATGGGTAGAAATGCTCGATCCCTGAAGACAGCAGTTGACATGTTCTCTTTTAAGGCAAAAATTATCTCTAAGGCTGGAAACTGTTACATTGTCTTTCGTTTATGATGATCGACACCGCTAATGTTGAAAACCACACGTGGCTGCATCAGGGGCGGGTTTCCCAGAGGCAGTCCTCACGCACCATGCGCGATCCTCTCGCGGGATCAGAGGTACGTTTCCTGTGGAAAGGTGTTAACCATGTTCAGAGATGAGCGCTCATGACAAGCGCCTGCGTGGTCAGGTTCAATGAGGATACAAGGTTTGGGCTTCGCGAGTGCTCGCTGTGAGTGCTCATCTCGGAAATGTTGTAATTACTTTCCGAAACAAAACGCGCCTCTGTTCCTGCGAAAAGAGCGTGTGGTGCGATGGAAATGCTCGTGTGAAACCCGCCTTAGGTTTTTTGACAGATTTGGGGCATACTTTGCACCTCTTTCAGCAACAATTTTTCTGCATCAAGAGCCATTATTTTCTGCATCAAGAGCCATTATTTTCTGCATCAAGAGCCATTAATTTCTCCATCAAGAGCCATTAATTTATGTCGTCTCTAGTCTCTTCTAGCTCCCCTGCCGACCAGGAGGCTTTGGAGTCAAGCACCAAGTGGAGCTCCCTTCAAGCGCTTCCGTGTCGAGAGTTTCAGGGAGATGATAACCTTTATCTCTTTCCCTTGATAGATTGCTACGACAGTTAAGGGCCATTAGGGAATAGTCGGCTGTGCAACTGTCGGGGAAAATCGACAGACTGCGAAGTCTGGGCGGGTTTTTCGAGACCTCTGTCTGCCAACTTCTGGCAGTGATTGACAGGACTGGAGCCGAGGTGTTAAAGCGAAAAACGGTACCGATAGTCATGTCGTACGCATTTGCACTGAACTTGCTATCTGATTACAGCTTTTCGTCTTCACACATGTCGCATCGGCGACATTTCAGATCGCTTCATGCGCGCGGCCATTTCCTTATGAGCTAATCGAATCCATCTTTCAATAGTCGTCTGCAAGAAAGTAAAAAGTCCAGAGATAGGAATTTCGAACTCTCGATGCTGTTGTTTCCTTTGCCTATCCCATCTCCTCATCGAGCGATCCCGGAAAAGGGCAGCTGTATATGGAGGTCAGCGATGCCGTTTTCTCTCCAGCCTTGAACGGTAGAGTTTGGCGGTCTTCACCCTTGCTTTTCATACATGCCAAATGACAATGCATCAAGCACCACGGCAACAGTCGCCACCCTGTTAGCGCTAGCGATTCAATGGGAACTCTAGCGTACGCCACCTCCCGCTCATTGCTTACAAAGACGTCGTTATGCTTGGACAGGACATTTTAACTAAAGTTTTCCCCAAAACTTACGAGAGTCGTCTGGTGAGTACTATGAAGTCACTTTGATCAGTTAGTAGATAAATCACCTTGTCAATCAAGGTGTGCAATGTCACCAAAGAACGCTCACCTTGATATCTTCGGAGTCCAAGTTGCAAATCCTGGTCAAGGAGGAAAACAACAGTGCATCATATTTTAAGTCATTAATACTACAAAAGAGGCCAAACGGCTGAACAAACTTAACGAAATAATATTGAAATTGTTTTGGGGGCTCCAAGGAGCCCTGGGATTGAGTTAACAAGGTCGTGTAACGGTTCAAATTTAAACCGAATACTTTTTGGGGCATTTTCAGGGGTGTTTTTTTCAACTGAAAGAAATAAAAAACAAAACACAGAATTTGCTTTGTCGTCTGACACTTATGTAAAAATCTTGCCTTTATCGTTTAGCGCGCTACAAATACTTATTATGCCGATTTGTTCCAGCGTTATATGTGTGAAATGTTTCAGTCTTGCACTCATGTACATGATTTGAGCATACATGAAAGCAAATGTTTAGGTACTGTTTGAACGTTCGACATTACTTTGGTCATTAAGGCCAATATGAGTCGAGAGCCTCTAGGAAAAACTACATACGGCTGTAACCAGTCAGTGCCCCCCTCATCAGCTAGAAACTCAGGCTGCGGAGCTTTCAGCTTCTTCTTCAGCCTTTTGAGCACAGCAAGTGCACAATCCTTCCAGGAGCAGACGACTCTAGAAGTGACAAAAAATACTCAGGCTGCAAATCCTAAATGTCATCTCAGCCTCGACAGCCAGTCTTGCAGTCATGTCTGTCCATTTTGTAGGCTGATGAAGGTATCACAGTCTGTGAGCATGAATTCTGCATTGGGTCCATTTCGAAGAAGTGCGTATAAAAGTGTATGTGGTAATGATAATAGTTGCAGCAAATTATGCGTCCATATTTTAAGGCAAAGAATGTACAGTCAAAATAGTACATGTGTTGTTGTGAGTGCCTGAAATGTGTTCATGATTAGATGTGTGTGTGTGGGGGGGGGGGGGGGGGGGGGGTGCGCGCGGGTGCGTGGGTACGTGTATGGGTGGAAGAGAGAGAGAGAGAGAGAGAGAGAGAGAGAGAGAGAGAGCGAGAGAGAGAGAGCGAGAGAGAGAGAGAGAGAGAGAGAGAGAGAGAGAGAGAGAGAGAGAGCAACAACACAGCAACAAAACAAGAACAAAACAATTTATACTACAGACATTTGACGTATTACAATTGAATATGATACATTACATTGGATAGTCTGGAGAAGTCACTGACATCAGAGCACATTTAATATCATGATATAACTGGATGCTCCTCTTCGGTAGCATACCATGCATATCAGACGAAAAAAGAATTACTCACAGCATAATCAGCAGATTCGGCTCTTCTTTTCAAGGCATAGTACAGACATGTGCTCACAGCAAATGTAATAGATTACTTTTTGCAGAAAACAACTGCACAAGTGGTTCAATTAATGTACTTCATTCGGATGTCTTCATATGCTGGAGAGGATAGAACAACATGCTGCTTATTTTCATCGTTCTCCTAACATACTGGGCATAAGATTTCGTAATACACTGTACAATATCTCTGCCTGTGTGCTGTTATAAACTAGTGCCCAGGCAAAAGTGTATTCAGACATTCCCGAAGACTTTTATGTTCAAGGCGTACATATATATTTCAAATACAAACAGTATTTTCAACTCCCTATATGACATGAAAAGATTACTCCTACTCAGATCCGATTCCCAACTACTAATACACTTTTCATCAACTGATCTGTGAGCGTTTGTAAAAAGTTGCGTTTATTTGCCACTTCTTGAGCCAACCATACCTTTTCAGGCCCATTTTCCTATACGAGAGTCCGAACTTTTGAAGCTAAATTATTATTTTCGATGTTTCTCTCCATTTAATTGTACATCAAGTTTGCGAATGTACTCTCATTCATTTCAGGATTTTTAGCCACTGTCTAAATGATTTTAACAGCATTTATGTGCAAATTATACACCATAGACCATAACAATGGGTTTCCTTACACTGACAATGAGATACCGTTTCAGTAGAAGCATATGTACACCTTCAGAGAGAAAGAGAGAGAGAGAGAGAAGGAGAGATACAGAAAGAGAGAAAGAGAGAAAAAAGAGAGAAAGAGGGAGAGAAAGAGAGAGAAAAAGGGAGTTAAAAAGAGAAAGAAAGAGAGAACATGTGAGAGAAATATAGAGAGAGAACACGTGAGAGAAATATAGAGAAAACAAGTGATATATATATATATAGAGAGAGAGAGATATGATTACATAAGGTTGCCTTGGCCCGTGTGAAGCTCAAAGTGAGGGGAGAAAGACCATTGTCAACTCACCACTGAAACAAATGCAGCCTCTGCTGGTGTAAACTGAGAGAACATTGTTCTGGTCAACGATTCGTAACACAAGCATATGCACACATGTGTTTGTATATGTGCTTTCAGCAGAAGTAATTGCTTTTCGAGAGTTAATCTGTCTCGAAGTAAACAAAATGAGAGAGGAGGACAGAAAATGAGGGGAAGGGGACACGGGGAGGATGTGCAAGGGAACTTCAGTCTGTGCTTCACCATCATTACCGCAAAGAGGACGGCACCTTTCCCTGTGATGTTCGATGCCTGACTATGGACATAAATAAGCGGCGTCTCACAGTCTGACTCCTTGCAAAGTCACCATCGCTAGCTGTGGTGTGGAGTGAAAGGCGTCCGACCTTATACAGCTGCTTAGCGACAAGCAGGGCGCGCCCTGCACCACCCACGCCCACGTCACAAGCGTGATGGTGACGTTGACTCCTGCATCTCCCACACTGACGTCATTTCTACAACCCCAAAGTGCGCATCTCCGCTAGTGTTCCAAATCTCGAATATCCAGAAAGCGGATGTTTCCGAAATCTGAAGTCCCGTGTGCTTTATTTCCAGAGAAACACACTTGTTTGTGACGAAAGAGCGTATGAATTGTGCTTGAAATCGTGCATTATGTTCTCGAAAGCTGAGCATCGTTGTTGTTGTTGTTGTTGTTGTTGTTTCAAATTGCTGAAGACATACAGGAAGTGACAGGAGAGGTTGAACATTATTTCAAAGAATGTTCATGCTTTTTTTAAAGCATTGTCCTATTGGGCATCATTTTAAAAACGAATGTGAATTATGACTTATAATGTGAATGGTATCTGTACAATGCTTTAATTTGTAACGAAATGGGTGCTAAAGAAATAATGCAAACTATGTATTCAAATCTTTCAATTCCAAATTGCAGACCTCGCCAAAAAACGCACAAAGAGAATAATGTGGCGATGATCCATGAGTTATTGAGTTTTGCTGAAATGAGATTGCAGTTTCCGACAAAAACTTGATGTGACATTTTGTAGTTGCAGTGAATGCTTATGCCGTACCGGGTTGAAGAAATGTCTTGTGCAGTCTGCATGAGCAAGCACTGCCATCAAATGAAATCGATTTCTTAACAAGACCAATGCTTTCAAACACGCGATAAAAAAAATCGAAGGCGTTTTTCCTCCGCATTTCAAAATGCGCGACTTTGAACGAGAGCTTGTTGGGAATAAAAATCCCTCTTAAGGTCAGCATCCAAGGGCAAATGCAGGAGTGCTTCTGACTCACTGCAAATCGCATTGATTAAGAGAAACAGTTACTCCTGCATCCTCACGTCGACCAGGAAAATGGGAAATCAGAGCTAAGAATGCCCTTTTCAAGATGCACGTGACATTTAATGCCGAAAAACGAAATTATCCGGCTGTCACGACTCGCGTGAAATGGTCTTTTAGATTATTAGTGCGGAGTCAGAGTTTAAGTTCGGCTAGTGCACTCGTCTGCTTTGTCTTGTTGTTTTCCTGTGAAATTAGTGTGGTTTTCATGCAACATTATGTGTAGTGCACGTGGAATTCGTGTTGTTCATCCCGTGCAAGGTTTGTTAGTTGTGCACAGTTTGCACGATAATTTGGCCAGTAGTGAAGTATTTAACCAGGGGTTTGATGGGAGTGAGGGTAGGGGTCATTTTGGGCTTGAACGGTGAAGGGTTGGTGGTAAATGCAGCGACGGTGAAGCGGTTTGTAATTTGTGCAGCGATTGTGGAAGGTTGGTAAAGTGTGTACGATTATTGTGTTTTGACGGAGTGTTGATCAGGAGTTTGATGGTGGAATGCTAATTTGTGCTTTGACAGAGGTGAGCTGAATATTGTTTGGAAGGTGGACTGTTTCATTAAATTGTTATTTTTATATCTCATGCGTGTTGAATTCTTGATGGTGGCTGTGGGGGATTACCCGTTTTCGAGGCATCAGTGTTAACCACTCACCTGTACCTGGCCTTGTCACAGGCCCAACGAGCCGATGCTGTTTCCAAGGAAACATCCTGCAGCCTCGCGCAACGCCCAGACTGCCAATTCTAAGACTGCTATAATTCACTCCCACAGCACCAGGGGCATGATTCGACGTGCCCCACTCTGGATTGGGTCCATAAAGTTACATCGTGGTGGCTCACGCAGAAAACCCTCTATGGTTGAACTTTGGTCTGAAAAGGGTTTGAGGAACAGACTCCACGATATCAGGGTAACCCTCCAAGGAGAGTTGGGAGTTTGTCATATGAATGTCTCAATCACCCGCTTCATACTGATAAAGATCTTATCCTTTCTTTTACTTTTCTGCTAACAGACGATCCCATCTTAGAGTTTGTTGTTGTTTGGCTTTGCAGCCTATGTACACGTCTTTGCTGTCAGGAATGCCACATGTATATGTCGTGCCGAAATCGCGGAATTGCCGATTCTATGGAATCGGCAGCCAGTTTGCCGATTCTGTAGAATCAGCATTTCGTTGCTGATTCCGCGGAATAGGCAACGATTTGCTGAAAATGTGGAACTCATTTCGACCACTGCTGATTCCGTGGATTCAGCAGCAGATTCCGTGGAATCGGCAGCCGATTCCACGGAATCGGCAAGCTATGTTTTTACTGTATTTCGGCCTTTTTGTCAGTTATAAATATCCGTGTTTTTTTGTTGTTGATGATGAAGATGATGATGATGGTCAAAATGGAACAAACAATGTCGGTTTTAATAATTTAATAACCAGAGAAATCAGTACAGACATAAACGAAGTTCACTTTCACTGCATTTTCACGTTGCCAAAATGCATGAGTGATTTTCAAGTGAAATATTAACATTGGCGTCGCCGTGAACGTGTCTCACACAACAGATTATTGGGGCTGTTGATTGTTTGTGATTGTACATTTTAGATCAGTGCCCGCAGAGACAGCATCATGGAAGCGAATGCAGCGAATGTAGCAAACCATCGGGCTCGGTTTCAAGAAAAAGTGGCCTGCGAAAAGCTGTCTAAATACACAGTGCCTAATCGAGAAGAATACGGCGCAATGCTTGCAACCTTGTGTGGCAGTGAAAGATCCAAGTCATTCTAATATCTTCGGGAGAAATTTGCTGTCGTCGAAGTTGGCGGTGTCAAGAAAATCGTCAAGGTAAGCCTCTTTCTTTCTCTTGCTCTCTCTCACACAAATTTTTGTCATCGATCGCTGTTGTCGTTGTCATCATCATCATCATCATCATCATTATCATCATCATCACCATCATTCTCATCATCATCATCATCATCATCAATAACAACAGCAGCAGCAACAACAACAACAACAACGACAACAACAACAGCAACAGCAGCAACAACAACAACAGCAACAACAACAACAACAGCAGCAGCAGCAACAACAGCATCATCCTCAGCAAAATCAGTTTCATTATCTCTGTAAACTTATTTCTTTTTATTGTTTCAGAGCCGGAAAAATGAAGCTGATCCACTTCACTACCTTGCCGTTCGGGACGAGCTCTTCGACATAATCTACGAAGCTCACGTGTCGACTGGTCACGGCGGTGAAAAAAAACCCAAAAGATTTCTTGATGACAAATACGCAAACATACCAATGAAGATGGTGACCCTCTTTTTGGCTGCATGCGAGACATGTCAAAGAAAGAAACCCTTGCCGAACAAAGGCATTGTTGTAAAACCCATTCGGTCACGAAAGTACTGTGACCGTGGTCAAGTTGACTTGATCAATATGGAATCAACACCAAGTGGAAAGTTTGTCCAGATATTAAATTATCAGGATCACTTCACCAAGTTCTTGGTACTGAAACCATTAACGAGTAAAAGGGCTGCCGAAGTGGCGTACCACCTCATAGATATATTCACATTCATGGGTGCGCCTAGCATTCTTCAGAGTGATAACGGTAGAGAATTTGTGGCGAATGTAGTCTCAGAAATGAAATCCATGTGGCCCAACCTGCAGATAGTGCATGGCCGCGCGAGGCACCCACAAAGCCAGGGATCTGTGGAGCGGTCTAATGCAGATGTAAAGCAGATGCTTATTGCTTGGACAATCGATAACAATACCACGAGTTGGGCAGATGGCCTACGTTTCGTGCAGTTCCAGAAGAACAGCTCGCCACACAGAAACCTGCAGAACACGTCCCCATTTGAGATTTTGTTCGGACAGAAACCAAGACTAGGATTGCAGAAAACGGTCTTACCTGCAGGCGTTCTCGCACACATAACAACAGAGGAACAACTTGAGGCGGCTCTCAGGGAGATCCATGGAATGGAGGCTGCTGAGGAACAAGCTGAGGCTGCTGAGGAACAAGCTGTTGCTGCCGGGGAACAAGATCAGGCTGCCGGGGAACAAGATCAGGCTGCCGGGGAACAAGAACGGGCTGCCGGGGAACAAGATCAGACTGTCGGGGAACAAGAACAGGCTGCCGGGGAACAAGATCAGGCTGATGAAACTGAAGAAAGAGCAACAGGAATTGCAGATGCTTTCTCAAAGCACATCAAGACGATAAGGGCATGCCGTGACAAGGCTGCGAGCGGACAAGCAAAGAGCAGGAAAGAAATGCTTGAAGCGAGCAACGCCATTCTGCGTCCTCTTTCCGTGGGAGACTGCGTCTTACTCCCGGTTTCCGAATTCGATCGTGGACGACTAGACTGCAGAAATATTCCTGGTGTGGTTTTCGACATTACTGCCAGCGGATTGTACAAAGTTGCAACAAAACATGGAATGATCGAGGCAGCTTACTCCAGAAATCAGCTACAGAAGGCAGATAGTCAGCTGATCAGCCTATCAGAAACGAGCAACATTATGCAGTCATTTCGCAAGATTGCATCCCTTCATTCTGCCACTGGGGGACAAGGATTTGCAAAGTGTTCTTGCACAACAAAGTGCGATTCCAGGCGCTGTGCGTGCAGGAAGAGCGGCACGTTGTGCCACTCCCATTGCCATCCTAGGAATGGCAAATGTAAAAACAAATAGTGACAAAAAGAAACACGTCTTTTAGGATTCATGACTGTACTACGATTCGTTTATGTCTGTACTGATTTCTCTGGTTAATAAATTATTAAAACCGACATTGTTTGTTCCATTTTGACCATCATCATCATCTTCATCATCAACAACAAAAAAACACGGATATTTATAACTGACTAAAAGGCCGAAATACAGTAAAAACATAGCTTGCCGATTCCGTGGAATCGGCTGCCGATTCCACGGAATCTGCTGCTGAATCCACGGAATCAGCAGTGGTCGAAATGAGTTCCACATTTTCAGCAAATCGTTGCCTATTCCGCGGAATCAGCAACGAAATGCTGATTCTACAGAATCGGCAAACTGGCTGCCGATTCCATAGAATCGGCAATTCCGCGATTTCGGCACGACATATATAAGATATGTTAGCCCGACTTTTCTCATTACCCCAGAATTCTCCTTCGCATCATTTCATCTGGAAAATAAAGACTGTAATGATGCATTCCCAGCGTGTATGCTCTCCTGCGCCAAAGAAGTTCGAGATTGCTCACGCACATGGGGCAAATGACACATGTACAAATGTACAAATCAAGGCCATCGACAACACCGCACCACACGCTCTTACAGAAATTCTTGCAGTCTACACGCCCTCCAGATCTCTACGCTCAGCTGCTGACTCTAGAATGCTCAAGGTCCCCCGCCGTAATAAGAAAACTCAAGGACAGCGTGTCTTCTCCTATATTGGACCTGTAACCTGGAATAGTCTCCCTCTCTCAGTCCGTCATTCTGGCACTCTGCCCCAGTTCAAAAGTGCTCTAAAGACCCATCTCTTCCGCCTTTCCCGCTGAGCTGCTTCGCCTTACTTGACCTGGCCGGCAAGTGCTGTGTATATTGTATATTTTGTTCTATTTGTTCTATTGGATCTTAGTTTTTGTCTTTTGTTTATGTGTGTTGTGTGTGAGTTTTTTTGTCAAAATGTGGTGAGTGGTTGTATGAGTGTTGATTCTTTGAATTGTAAACGCCATGAGCTTGCCTGTCAAAGGAAGGTATGTGCTTATGAATACATTATTATTGTTATTATTATTATTATTATTATTATTATTATTATTATTATTATTATTGTTATTGTTATTATTATTATTATTAATATGATGTGAGAAAAGGCTAAACGGAGGGCTGAAAAGACAAGAAATTCACATCTTACTAAGAGGGGGCCAAAACTCAAGATAAAAGGAGGGCTTGAAGCAATTGAGAGCCCTTCACTTTCGTCTGCAACCATTGAAGACGAGACTGCCACTCCGGTATTTGGTTCTTGAGATAGAAATAGATTTAACAGCAGGAAAGTTCCATGCTGTTATTGGCTGAATGCGTTTCATGAGTGTCACTGTCGTGGCCATTATCTTTCTTTCATGGTAATGCTTGCTACGATAGTTTTTCCCCCATGAATATGTGATTGCATATCATGTTAAATGGCATTGACATTAATAGGACAATTATCACGTCGGTCGATGACGAGTTAATCAGTCTGTGTGTTGCTAAGATAGGCGCGGCAATACTGAACCCTCTTGGCCAATTCATGTTTTGATATTCTTATACTTTGGAGGTGAAGCAAGGTCAAGGTCGAGATCTGGCTTGTCGTAAACGTCTCTCACCGCGTTCCCTCCGTTTCTGAACATTTCCCATAAAATATTGATTTTCCTCTTGTCGTCGGCAAACTCTCCCTCTCTAATCACCTTGCTTCAGCGAGAGAAACTCTTTCATCTTTTCAGTCGTATCGTTGAGCTTTGAAGTACAAGATATTCAAATTCAAATCTATGCAATGCAGACCTATTTCCAAGTCCGAAAATCAATGATCCAGTTTTCGACGTAACTTTCAGATGCTCTCCTTTGCCATATATTTCTGGTGTGCCTGTTTCAACGAATGCAGAAGGCACGTGATTGTTCTATGGACTGTAACTACCAACTGAGTGATCAATCTTTAAAAATAATGAATCTTCGAGGTAACTAGGCAACATCGTTTCTCTGACGCAAGCAACGCTCATTGCTATAGCTTATATCAGATTCAAAAAAGGGTGGTTGCCAGGGTCAGACTGACAACAGTGGAAAAGACAAGTCGAGATAATAATTCCGTCTAATTGTATTCTTTCTCTTTTATAAATATTTTGGCCCTGAAAAGGGCCGTTTGATTTTTCTGGTCTCGAGCGTTGGCCGTCAGGCGTGAGCTCCTGGAGTCGTCGTAAAGGAGTGTAACTCCGAAAGCTCGCCAACGACAACTTTCGTCCAAGCCACAGCACTCGTAGCCGCTCTCAGCAGCCACAGTCACCACCGTCTGCGCCACAGCGACCATTTGGAGCCGCTATCCGGAGCCGCTGGTCACAGACCTGCTGCAGCAACCAGTCTCGCCAGGCACGACGACCCCAGGAGCTCACGCCTGACGGCAAATGCTCCAGACCAGAAAAACCAAACAGCCCTTTTCAGGACCAAAATATTTATGAAAAAAAGAAAGAATATCATTTGTCGGAAATATTGTCACGACTTGTCTTTTTCATAGCTTATTTGGAAAGAAAAGTCACTACGCGGTTTTTGTTTTCGAATGAAGAGGAGAAAATTCATTTGTTTTATCAACGGCCCTGACACCACCTATTCAACACGTTTTCCCCTTCAAACTATCATTTGTCAAATGGTAATGTTTGTTTATACGATAATCTACAATTACGGTGAATTTTTAGTCGCTTGGGGATGTGGCAGAAAAACAACGGAAATGGACTTTTTCCGCCACCACAAAGGCTATTTACGACCACAGAAATAAGTTTTAGTACAACACGAATTAATTGTAGTATGCTCTTATCGAATATAACTTACGGACTCGATGATGAGGATGAAGTTCGTATTTCGGTGTCGAGGAAGACCAGGACTTCAGCGTGAAATCTCTCTGTGACTTTGGGTCCGTCATTTCTGTTAGGTATGAGCTCCCTGCAGGATCACGTGTGTAGACGTTATGGCCATTTACAGATGGAAGTCATGACGGCGGCAATTTTGTTAAAATGATCTCTTGAGTTTCCAACATGGTAGCAACGTATAGGTGGAAAAGCAAGAAAAAGTTTGCTTTCACATGTTTAAAGGTATGCTTTTAGGCAAATTACTGGAGGTAATGAAAACTCGGTGTGCATTTCTGCTAAACTGACCCTCAGAGTCCCTCGTCGTGTTCTGCTTGTAACTCCAGATCGCCTTCAGCGAGTTAGGACCGGTTCTGTTACTGTTCACATGTGAACACGATCTGTGGAGCACTAGCCGCGGTGGCTTTTCTTAGCTTTTGCTAACAATGACGTCTGTTTGTCATGAGAGAGTCTTGTTGGCAGCAAATGAGATCATTGACTAGTTTTATCTCTAATTTAATCAGCGACGTCAAATTAACGCAACTTATTTACAGATATCGGGCAAACTTTCTTTCCAGGGAAAATATCTCGAGAGAAAAGACCGCTGTTCTGTACATTACTTGGCAATGGATTAGTTTTTTTCTATAACGAGTAATATCTCTCAAGATTGGCTGATTCAGTTGTTTGATGGCTTGTTGGATGGGTGGGTGTAAGGATAAATGAGGCACTTTTTTTAGAGAGTAGGTATGTTGATGGATGGATGGATGAATGAATGAATGTCTGGATGGTTTGATGAATACATGGATGGATGACTGAATGGTTGAATGGATGGATCAATGCAAGGAAGGATGAATATATGAACGAACCCAAGGATTGTTGTGTCGCGCCCTGCACCTGCTAGGTGGGACCTAAACCTCACATACAGAGGGAGTCAGGAACTCAAGGATTATTAGTGGACAAACGAAGATTTTATTACTCTTCGGAAACGATGTAAAATGATGTAGATGGAGGGGATAGTGAATAATGGTATGATCTGCTGGGCGCCATACTGCCGCTGCACAGGGTTAGTGATTATGCTGATGATGACGATAGATGATTGATGACCAATAATTGAGGAAAACAAGCGATGACTGATGAAGCAATTCAACACAAATGGTGAAGTTACCTACACCTGGCTTTGGCAATAACACACATATGGCCACGCACACAGGTGAACATGCAATTACAATCAAAACAAAATTCGACGTCTGTCAATGGAATGTCACAGGGCGGCTTTGGCAACAACACACATATGGCCACGCACACACGTTAACATGCAATTACAATCAAACCAAAACTCGACGTCTGTCCATAGAATGTCCCAGTGCCTTTCTGCGAACGGCCGCAGAACTGAGGAAGGAGAAAAGAGGACGATGACGAGACGCCCGCGACGATGAAGGTCGATGATCTCCCCCTGACCCGGTGCGCTCAGGGCGACGAGCAGCAAGCACCGTCAGGGATGCGATGACGATAAGTAGTGAAGGCGATGAAGGCGACGAAGACAGCGATGATATGTAGCGGGGACCTCGGACGAAGATTCCGAGAAAAATACAACCCAGGCCTAAACGGCCAGAATTAGAAAACATGGCATACAACATGGTACACAAATTCCAACTCATCAAATGCTACACCGGACTAGACTGGAAATAGGGCATTCCACTGTAATGAATATGACGTGTCCCAATCAAAACACAGTTTTAGCCCTCAACACAAAACGAGGACCATTTTGGCCTTTAACAAAAACTCCACAGGAGTGTCGTGCATGTCCTCCGGCTTCGCTACAAGGCGTCTGCGGTGGTTGAAATGAACACAAACAGGAGCAGGGAGATTATTCTGACAAAAACTTTTTCCTAGCAGGATGTACTTTTTCTGTTGTTCAGGTGATGAACTTCCCCGTGTGATGTTTTCAATTTCAACACGTTGAATCAGAAGGCGCAATAATGCACTCGTTCTCGACCTTGGCGTTGTCCGACTCTATGCTACGGAGAGCCCTGTAACGTTCCAAAGTATGAACCGTTCCAAAGTATGAACCGGAAATCGTCGCAGAGTTATCTGCCCGGCTCTCTCTTTATGCGATTTACCGCTCCTGCACCTGTTCTTCGCATGGAATATAACCCGACAAACGACGCATTAGTTGCTTTACGAGTTTTTGTGTTTTTGGTGCATTTGTGTCGTTTAACACATAATGTAGCGTTCAAAAAAGTTTTTTCCCGTGAAAAGCCGTCTCCCCTGCCGGAAATAATATGGGAGTCACCTCCCTGTAGTCTATTTGTAGTCTGGTTTTATAAAACGCGACCGTTGACTGACTTGGCACGCCCGGGGAGTTATGCTAAGATCCGGCCGCGTTAATATATCTGCGTTTTGTGACAAACGTCTTGCTCGGCGGTACTGTACTCCATGCACCTTAACGGCCCGCGTGATTCGGGTGTAATCTTAAGCTAAACGACGTTCCGAATGTTTCCGACTTCGACCATTTCCGCAGCGCCAATAAACGTCGTTTAGCTTAAGATTACACCCGAATCACGCGGACCGTTAAGGTGCATGGACTACAGTACCGCCGAGCAAGACGTTTGTCACAAAACGCAGATATATTTACGCGGCCGGATCTTAGCATAACTCCCCGGGTGTGCCAAGTCAGTCAGGCGGAGTGGCGGGTGCCGTCTCTTTTTAGAGTCGAATTATTAAGAGTACCGGGCAGATAACTCTGCGACGATTTCCGGTTCATACTTTGGAACGGTTCATACTTTGGAACGTTACAAGCCCTACTACGGTAATGCAGGGTTTCAACACTGGGCCAAGATGGCTGTTAAACCGCAAAGACCGCATGCCTGGAAAAGCATTTTGATTTCGATATTAGTTTTCCGCGCACACTGACTTTATGCAAGTGGAAGCGTAGCAAGGAATGAATGCCAGAGCATGGCGTGCTCAAAACCGCAGGAATCAAAGGACGAACAGGAAAGGAGGTAGCTTGGACACAGAACTGTAATGGATACGACAACTCTCTTTTCCAGATTTCAGGATGAATGGCTGGACACGTAGTAAAAACACAAAACAAATACATGGACAGTTCCAAAAGAAAAATGAAATACAATTGAAATGGATGATTCGTAAATATTGTGCCGACATGTGCTTGAAACCGTGGCCATCTGCTGTTGCAAGTTTGTGTGCGGACAAACCAATGCTGCACTGGCTGCACTGGCTGCACTATGAAATCGCTTTTCTCCATTGTCCTCATCGCACAAATAGCTAATGGACAGATGCTCAACTAATGCATGCATTACTGGAGAACATTGAGCTCTTTGTACAGTTCCTTTGTCATGCATCCCTCACGTGGCGAGACACGTCGTACCCAATAACCTTTCGATGACATTGATTACTTTCATGGAGACCTGTTTGGCATTGGGAGCCACACTCCTTCCCACTGAAGGGAAGTCTTTAAAAGGGAAGTGAAGGAATATGGATACTCTAACGCTCTTTTTCCCGGGACATTTCCATTCCGTTGAAAGGTAGTATCACAGACAAGCGCTTTCTCTCGAATATCTCCGAAGACTTCAACAGGTGCAGAACACCGCAGCACGTATAGTGAAACGTCCACCTAGTCGTTCTCACATAACACCCATCCTTCGAGAGCTACACTGGCTGCCTGTCCACCAACGTATTGTGTTCAAAACACTGTGTCATGTGTTCAAGTGCGTCAATGGTTTGGCCCCGCTGTACCTGGTTGAGCTCCTCAAGACTTATAAGCCTGTGAGGGATCTCAGATCTTCGGCGCAGTCATTACTCCATGTGCCACGCTACAACACCAAGAGATCTGGGGAGAGAGCATTCTCGTATGCTGGACCAAAACTCTGGAACGATATCCCAGACAGACTGAGGAAATCTCCTTCAATACAGACTTTCAAGTCACAGCTAAAAACTCTTTTATTCAAAGGGTGAACGTGTTGAGCGCCTTGAGCATGCCTTTGGGTGTGAGATTGGCGCTATATAAGAGCCAAAATACATACATACATACATACATACATACATACATACATACATACATACATACATACATCACTGTGCAAAGCACGTGGACGCATAACAGCTGATAAGTCGCCTTAGGCATGCTTTATGGATTCAGGGATAACATTATACCAGCAACACATACACACAGACCTACGAATGCGCGAACACAAGCATGTAAGCACTGAAACAAGTCTTCGATGTTCTTCGCTGTATCTGACCTAGAGGTCAGAGGTGACTCACATTTGCAGCGGAGCCCGATGTCAGAAGTGACGAGACACGAATAGAAAGTAGTGTAAAAACTCATGCTAAAGTACAATGCGCATAGCAACACTCATGCACGCACTCTCGTGCATACACACGGGCATCCCCAAATAATCTCTCTCTCTCCCTCACTGTGTGCGTGCGTGTGTGTGTGTGTGTGCGTGTGTGTGTGTGTGTGTGTGTGTGTGTGTGTGTGTGAGAGAGAGAGACAGAGAGAGAGAGAGAGAGTGTGTGTATGTGTGTGTGTGTGTGTGTTTCTGTGTCTGTGCGCATGTCTGTCTGCGTGTTCGTCAATGTGTCTGTTCGTCCGTCCGTCCGTCCGTCCGTCCGTCCGTCTGTCTGTTTGTCTGTCCGTCCGTCCGTTTGTCTCTCTGTGTGTGTCTGTCTGTGTGTCTGACTGTGTGTTTGTGTGTCTCTGTCTCTGTCTTCTCTCTCTCTCTCTCTGTGTGTGCGTGTCTCTCTCTCTCTCTCTCTCTCTTTCTCTCTCTCTCTCTGTCTCTTTCTGTGTGTGTCTCTCTCTGTCTGTCTCTCTGTCTCTCTCTGTCTCTTTCTCTGTCTCTCTCTCCTTCTCTCTCTCTCTCTTTCTCTTTCTCTCTCTCTCTCTCTCTCTCTCTGTGCGTATGTGCTCTTCTATATAAGTTTATTTCTCAACGTCTTACTTATGCTGAAATGGTCGTTATGGGCAACATTTCCGGACACTGTACCTGAGGTACTCTGTCCGATAGATTAAAAAATGATTTTGAAATACTTCGGTAACATTTATAAGTTTCATATTTTCTGGGATGGTTTGTGCGTGGATGAAGATGACTTTGCAGCCAAAATACGAAAATCAAATCAAGGGAGTGTGGCGTTAGAGCGCTCATAAATTATCGGACAGAGTACCTCAGGTACAGTGTCCGGAAATGTTGCCCATAACGACCATTTCAGCCTTACTTATACATTATCCTATGCGGATCCCTAGTATCATTTGTCAGCGAAGGAATCGAGAATCCTTTTGAACAACTCCTCTGTAATAGCGATATCAAAGCGATAAAAGGGGTGGCCACTAAGATGTAGCACAATAATGAGAAGAAAGGAAGCAACCTCACAAGATGTGCAGAATGATTTGTTTTCTGGAGTAAGCAGAAATTAGCACAAAACATAGTAAACGCTCTCAGCACTTAACTACAGGCGATCATTAAGGGGGGACAGAATGTATCCTATCACGAATATATTGTACAAGTGTGTACTGTAGTCATGTGCTTGTAATGGGCCGCAGGCCTAGACAATAATGTTCTCTCTCTCTCTCTCTCTCTCTCTCTCTCTCTCTCTCTCTCTCTCTCTCTCTCTTTCTCTTTCTCTCTCTCACTATCACACATACACACACACACACACACACACATACTCACACACATACACACACGCACACTGACAATGTCACACACTCGAGTCCACTACCTCGCTTTTACAATTTGCACACGCCCTATTGCACATACTCAGCACGCATGCACACACACACACACACACACACACACACACACACACACATGAGCGTGCGCACATGCACGCCGGCACGTCTACACGCGCAAACTCTGACATTATTTCATGTGTACAGGCACACTCACACTCTCTCACACTAGCAACGCACATGCATGCCTTCTCATGTGCCACACGCAGATCTCAGACTACATCGGCTTCCATGCTGGCGTACCGCCATATCATCTCCAAGTGGAGGCGAGTTTATGACGGGCTTCATTCCTCATGTCACGTCCATTATCTGCAGCTACGTCTGGCGTCTAGGGAGCTAATCTCGTGTCATTTATTCGCGGAATGCAGCAGCCACTGTTGCCTGCAAAGAGTGCCAGACGATATGGGGAGGGGCCGCTATTGCGGAGGGTCGTCATTGCGGGGATCCGCTATTGCGGGATTTTTTTGGGTCAAAAGTTCTTAAGACCATTTTGATTATTTTGTCCTAAAACGCAAAAAAAAAACATAAAATTTTTGTTACTAAAAAAAAATTGGGTTTTATCAATAACGGGTGAAGCTTTATATTCTAACTCCATCCCACGTTTGACTATCAACGGGTAGTCCCTAAACCCTAACTCCAGGGCCCGACGCTGATGTTGGACACAAACGTGACAAAACGTAACGCGTCCGGGTTTAGGTGAAACTCCCCTGACAGGTTAAGTCAGTCAGGCGGGGTGGCGGGTGCGGCCTAGGCTGAGCGCCATCGGTAAAACCCGAACAAATTTCTAAGTTTGTTTTTTTTGTAACAAAAATTTTATGTTTTTTTTTAGGCGTTTTAGGACAAAAGAATCAAAATGGCCGTAAGAACTTGTGACCAAAAAAAATCACGCTATAGCGGCCCTCCGCAATAGAGAGCAGACCCCGACGATATGGCCGTTCAGACATTCCCCAAGACGTATCACTCGCCATGTCTTGCCGTGCACTGCTAGGAACAAGTAATCAATCTACTTTGCCCAGTGTACGTTCAGTCCATGCCTTATAACCTTTCAGAACTCAGCCTTCTGGACCAAGGCTTGAAACATGTCCGTGTCATTCCATCTATGCTGGCCTCCGCAGTAACTCAGTGGCCGAGCAACTTTTCTGTTCTTTGTCGGATATTGATCATCGGTGCGACCTCTACAAAGTGACAGCTACGGACGAGGTAGGTCGTGTTCTGGCCTAATCTGCTCGTCGGTTTTACTGAACGGCGGTAAAATGTCAGGCATTGTTGCCTGTCCATCCCTGGATCTTTCAAGGAAAGCGTGAGCTCAATCTTTTGATGCGCTGCCTTGCTGAAGGCTCTTCTCCGGTCTGTGCTGGCTTATTCAGATAGACAATATACTCTGTCAAAGAAAGGAAGTGGAAGAAACTTTGGTTTTAATGTGTTACTTGAGTCTAATGCTTCTGTCACAATGATGTTTTCCTTCATCTTAACATTTTGATCGCCGACACATCTACTATGAATTCGCGTTGACTAGCTGTTTTTGCATGAATACAGATATGTACAGTAACATATTCAAGGATCAGTGGACATATACACGTGTTTACCATCAGCCTGGCACGAGTGGTAAAAACAAAGTGTCACCCTTTCTTTTACACCTACTTCTTGCAACTTCCGTTGTGTGTTCAACTTTGATGTAATCTTGACTGCATCTGATTGGTCGACATTGCTGGGTTTTTACAACATTCGCAGTAATGCAGCAGGAAGTAGGGAAGCCATGGGTGGTGCAATGAAGTTTATTGCTGGCCTATCCATTTCGAGGGGAATGGCACCGAGTCAGAAACAAGACGCATTTCACTCCCAATAACAGAGCGGCTGCTGCAGAAGATCCGGGTAGTTAATCAGGCCGCCAGAGACAGCGGCGTTTTTGTGTTCAAGGTGTAACCTTTTGAAAGAAGACTAGAAGAAAGTAAAGAGCAAAGGGCAAAGGAAAAAAAGTAACCGCCATGGCGGATGCTTTTGCAAATCATTTTTGACAGTGAGGTAAATAGGCCAATGTGCTACCTCACCCACCCCCTTATGTTGACTGCATAACCAGCCTGT